>MJUU01055525.1:57722-73304 GCA_002080025.1 Modiolus philippinarum | reverse complement strand
CTTTTGAATGTTTTTGTATTTGCATTTGAAATTAATGTTAAACTTAATACCTAGCTGTCGATCATTTTGGACAAAACTCAGACACGATGAATATAATTGGAAAGCCGATTCTGAAGCCATCAAACCTATTAGCATACAAAGTTTCAGTGCCTGAATTTTTACAATTTTAGACTTCTTTTTATTCTGAGTGAATCAAGTGTTTACACCTTGCATACTGATATTAAACCTTGCAGACACAATAAGGCATCCAAGGTTCTTGAAATTTTAAGGGCACCGTGATCTAAGGAACGGCACTTCATCTAAAAATGCTTTATAGCAGACGCTATTGCAAGTAATTCACGACGAGTTACGTCATAATACATCGGCAAACGAATACCAAAGCAAGAACGAGAAAAGAGGGAATTCTAAAATCATAAATCCAAAATCACGGCAATTCACAGTCAACACGAATTGAGACAGTATGACAAAGACAAAACAAATAAAAAATGATCAAGAACGCCACAAAACTAAAGCACTAGCAGTGTGAACCCCTATAAAAACTGGGGTATCATCAGGTGCTCCGGAAGGGTTAGCATGATCTGATCCACGCATGGCACCCGTCACATAGCCAGTTAAAATATGATGTTGAAATATCTGTTGGGTGGCTGATTGGTTATTGTCATTTTCTAACCCGTAGACAAAACCAATTCAAATCCAGGGTAGGGTGCATGTTACTTCTCTAACCCTAAAACAGCACCAACTGAAGGTGAAACTTTGAAATTGACAACAGTGTTACATTACAAACTAAGTTGTATGACAAACGCGATGACTTCACTTTTCCAATAGTAAACTTCCCTTTCCTTTGTGGCAACATTCCAAAAGCACCAGCATATGGAGTTTATATCTCACAACTCATTCGCTATTTTAAGGCTTGTGGTCGATACAGCGACTTCCTTGATAGAGCCCAGTTGCTTACAAATAAACTACTTAAGCAAGGGTACGTTACCAAAAACTTAAGGTCATCACTACAGAAGTTTTACGGCCGACATCACGATCTTGTCGATCGTTACGGGATATCTGTTTCCCAGATGACAACAGATCTTTCCCTATACAAGGTAAAGTTTATTTTTACTCTGTCGGATTTGACTTTACTACCGGAGTTGACAGGTGTCTTATAAGAAGCAGGAGATGCTTACTCTACTGGTACACCTTATCTCATCCATGGTTTTTATTGGGTCCGTGTTGTTCATCTGTATGTGTGTCTTCATTTTTCTTTTTTGTCCCGTACTCAAATGATGTCCTTGTTTCTAAGTGTTTCCGATGTTGCCTTTGTCCATGGATTGTTCGTTCTTTGACTGACGGTTCGGTTCTCACTTACTTTTGAAAAACATGTTTACAGCTCTTTTTGTATTTAGACAATTACAAGGACGAATCTGTGCTGCAAACAATTGACGAAGACAAAACTAAAAATAACAGGATGATATACAAGACAACACAGAAAACAAAAGCAATGACAATGTGAACTCTCACTGAAAACCTCGCTTATCATCAGGTGTTCTGATGATACTCTCGGTTTCATTGCGTTCTTGTGTATTCCGACAAACTTGTACTAAAATTAGCTGTCATGATCTCTTTGTCATCTTGTATTTCAGATAATTCAGCTCGTATTCCAAAGAAGCTTGCTTCGGTGTCTGATATTCACGTTTTACTGGTATACATGGGTATCCGAAAATTCGAGCCTACACAAGACACTTTTTAACCTCTCGTGACATTAATTATTTTCACCCTATTCTGTCAACTTATCAAGGAGTCTGTCTATTTCTGAAAAGCCTTTCACATACATGCGGTAGTACGAGCAGGTTCCAAAAGTACTTCTCTTATCTTCATGGATTTGAGTACTTGCCATCCAATATTCCGTCGGTTTATCTTTATTTTCCGATACAAAACAATAGGATGCAGTCGAAGATCAAAAGGTATCTTGCAGAACGTCACTCATTGTAAATCGTAAAAACATTGAGGTTTTTGATAAACGAAAAACTGAAATTCCCGCTCATAAATGTCACGCTTAGACCCCAATGACACCCTTTTGACAGTAGCAAAATGTTTTCAACCCTCAACAGCTGCATTACAGTCTCCTTTTTCTGGTTTTTAGAAGAAGGCATTACACTTGCATGTGTTTAAGTCGCTCGGTACCCAGTAGTAAACGAATTTTTACTGAGTTTTGCCGAACTTGTTGTGATTTGAACCTACGTTGTGATCTCTTTGCAGAAGAGACAAAAGTCTCCCAAAAGTAAGTATTCCCAAAGGGGTGTGATTATCAAAGAATCACTCACAAATTACACTTGTCACCAAAGAATCACCCTAAAAATTGCCAAATAATCAGATAATCAAGAACCATATAAGGAGTCTCACTAAACTTAACCAGTTTAACCCTACCTCTAGCATATTACGAAGATTTAAAGACGGTTTTGACATCTCTTACTTGGATCTATGTACGATACGTCGAAATTTGGTAGAATCGTTCTTTAAAGAGAATGTAACAAGCCTTTAGCCTTACTCTGATGAAGATATTTACAATGCAATTAAAAACTTAAATATTGGGAAATCCCGGGATCATTTTGGACTGACTGTGGAACAACTTAAATACTCAAAAAACATTATAGTTCCTTATCTAAGAAGTATGTTTAATAACATTTTAACAATTAGAATAGTTCCAGACGAATTTAAGTCAGGAATTTTAACTCCAGTTATAAAAAAGGATAAAGATCCAACATATTTTTATAGTTATAGAGCAATTACTGTAACACCCGTCTATGGAAAAGTCCATGAATACTGTATTCTTCATAAACTTAACATTCAGAACAAATCTGAACTACAATTTGGCTTTACCAAAGGTCTATGTCCGTTAATGGCCAGTCTATTGATAGTTGAATCAAAATGTGAAAAGTATCTTGGACAGAAGAGAACTCCTGTAATATTATCTATTGTAGATGTTCAGTCTGCGTTTGATGTTGTACAGTATGATAAACTACTAAATCAAAATATACATCCAGATTTATGGCTTTGAAATATTAATTATGTTTTCCTGTAATTCTTCAATAGAAGTATACTCCTCAGCAACATTATTCATGACGCCCCTGATTTGTTCCACTAGAGATTCTACCATAATGTAATCTCTTGCCAGTGCTGCCGCATCTATTCTCGTTAGAATTTGGTTTATCTGCTGTTTTGTGTCGCCAAGTAGAACTGCAGGTGAATCTCTAGGCTTCGATTCCGATTTGAAAACTCTTTGGTGACTATGATTGGAATTATAAATATCTATAAATAATTTATAAATATTTGAAATTGAATTATAAATATTTGAAAATGAATTATAAATATTTAAAAATGATTGATAAATATTCATAATTCAATTATAAATATTTGAAAATGAGTAATACATATTTGTAATTGATTTTCAAATATTGATAAATACGGTTGGTTTATAAATATTTATATTTCATTTTCAAATATTTATAAATGAATTATAAATATTCATAATTCAATTTCAAATATTTATAAATGAATTACAAATATTTATAATTCAATTTTAAATATTTATAATTCCATTTTTATTTTCAAATATTTAAAAACCGATTTATAAATATTTATAAATGAATTATGAATATTTATGATTGTCTATAAATATTTCTAATTATTTATGAATATTTATAATTATTTATAAATGAATTATAAATATTTATATACATGGCTTTTTGTCCACTTTGGCTTGTCATACAATAAATCATATTTATTCGTTATTTTCTATACAGCAGTTCTTTGGATGACTACGAAGTTTTGCCACGTGTAGATTTTCAGGGCTTTCGAGTTTTAGCCTCATCGGAGCATTCTTTGTATTTTATTGTATTAATATTCTTTTTGGCGACTGTCAGTACACTTGCATTTTTCTGAATGGAACTCCCATTTTCCATGATTTTCCCCACTCTTCAAGTTCCTCCAGATTTTCTTGGAGTTTCATGCAGTCTTGGTCAGATGTAACAGTCATGTATATACTGTGTCGTCTACAAAAAGTCTAAGGGGAGGGAGGTTCTCATCATGAGTCACGAAAATAATTTTTGGTGATCACGTTTCACGGAAAATAATACAAAATTTCCTCACTTTTTATTAGATCTATATTTTCTTAAAAAAAATATCGAAATTGAGACAATCACGACAAATAAGGTTAAAAATCACGAAAATCGAAGAATAATTTCGACCAATCACGATTCACGAGATATGCCTTCATCGCACATCACGCAAAATAAAAACATAAAATCACGATTCACGAGAAATAAAAAACGGCCAATTACGCATCACGAAAAAGACCTTCCCCCGTCTAACTGTTGAATTTAATCCTTCTGGTAAGTCATTGTTAGGTGGTAAAGAGACCTACCCTTCATTTGGTTACAAGTGTGCAATTCATGATATTCGGAATCAAGATGAAATTCAGAATCAATCGCAACAGTGCACACGACTGGTAGATAATCAAAACAAACGTATTATAATAAAATTACCCGGTCAATAGTGAACTGAAATTATTTAAGAATTGAATGCATTATTTTGAAGTTTCATTGGGGTATGAAAGTGTTGACCGAAGAACATTTTTAATGTAGCGCGGTAGCACTTCATGTTGAAGATGTGCGCCCGATCAACACTTTGATAATCCCTATGAAACTTCAAAATAATGCATTCAATCCTTATAATTACATTCTAAAACCAAATCATAAAAAACAAATTCATTAAAAAGATCGTACATCATGTACAATGGGATTCTTTTTTTTACTAATTCGTCCGCCACGTGGTCATATGATCAAATGTGTTTCATGGGAATTGCAAATTCACATTGATATGCCACGTGAGCGATGTTCACCTATCCAGTTGACGGAATTCAAATGAATATTCATGAAATGTAATTATGTAAGATTTATACTCATTTTCTTACAAGATGTACATATTTTATAGCAATAAATAGCTTACCATCATAAATTCTGAGAGTGTCCGAAAGCCAGCCGATCAGAAAAGTCAAGAAAAGACCGGAAGACAGGTGACCTAAACCCAAAATCCTCACCTTTTTCCTGATAGCATCCAGAACAACATGTGCCAAGGATATACAGATGAAAGCGATTTAGTTTTTTGTAATTTTGTTTTATTATCTAACTTGCTTAGATAATATTGTATAGAATTTTTGTTTATTTACTTGTTTTGAAGTGGATTTTAATTTTATTTCCGCAACAGTGTAAAAATGTGTTGAAATATTTGAGAACTGAAAATAGAATTTCATAGGTAAGTCATGGAATTTAATGACACGCATGTCACCCCTTTCATTTCCATCACTGGGTCTGATGTTTTTTTTTGGGACAGTTCAGTTCCTAACCCAGTAGGGAGTAGAGACACTGCCCCGGCTTCTAGCTTGGCTGGTACTTCCCCTGGAACTTCTGTTACAGGCTCCAGCCTAGAAGTTCCCATCCAGGACTTAAGTTCTGAGGGGAACAATGCACGGGCTATTCCTACAGTGTCTATTGTTACTTCTACTGTAGCCTCCAGGCCGTTGAACTCTTCGGGTTCCCTCAATCCAGTTCCTAGTTCGGCCATGGGTGTTAATCGTCCTACTTCTTGTGCTCCAGTGGTGAGTTCCAGTTCTCAGCTTTGGACCAGACCTCAGATGCCTTTCTTCCCTCCAGGCTTTGGAAACCCCACTATGTTTGGTTTTCCCTGGCAGTTTCCTGGTGGTCCTACCCCATCAGCTGCAGCTGGAGGTCCCAATCAGGTAGCTTGTCCTGTTGGTCAGGCAGAATCTGTAGCTCTATTTAGAGATTTAATCTCTAACTTTACAGATTCTGTTAAGGCAGAGTTTAGCTCGCTAAACTCTCGCCTCTCTGTTTTAGAGGGTTCAGTAGTCAAGGATAACACTAGTTCTGTTTCTACTAACCCTATTGTTAGTACAGCCTCTAGTGTTACTCCTGTCAGTACAGCTCTTCATCCACCTGTTAGTTGTGTTTCTACTTCTAACCATTTGGTCGGTTCTGCTTCCTCGGAAGCTGGTGGTGCTGTACCTATTTTCTCTTCTTCTCATGCCAGTATGGAAGAGGATTACTGAGATGATGATAATTTTTCTCTTGCTCCAGGCAGTCAAGAACATCAGTTTATTGACGATGACTTACCAAGCAAGCAGGTACTACTCAAAGGAAGTCTGTTTCCTTTGTTCCTGTTGAAGAAGAGAACGGTGGCAATTCTACTTTAGAATCTGATCCTAGCTCTGTTTCGCAATATAATCTTAGATCTAGGGTGTTTCATTTCATGAGGGACGTGGCAAAAGTCCCTTTTCCCTCACCACCCAAATCTAAGAGAGGACCTCTTCATTTGAGACTTCATGTGGTATAGTACAGGAAACTTCTCCTTCTTTCTCGGCCTTCCCCGAGTCTAACCATACCTCTTCAGCTTTGCTTACCATAAATAGTGCTCTTAGTGATGACACTTCAGATAAGCTCAATACAGGTTTTGGTCCTTCTTTCTTCCCAGGTGTATTTTCTGTTAAAGATTTCTCTCTCTTTAATTCTACATTGGGAAGGATAGTACCTACTTGTGATAAAACTTTGTCTTCACTTTTAGATTCCAAACCTGTTGATGGTCTGCGTCTCACTCAATCTTTATATTCTAAGTCTGAGAATTTACTTAGAAATTCTTCACAAGTTCTTGAGTCAGCAGAACATTATCTGTCAGCAGCTGGGGCGCTCTTACAAGATATGGAGGGCGAAGGTATTTCGGAGTTGAAAGCCTTTTTACACCAAGTTGACAAAGCTCTTGGCGCATCTCAATGTCTCATTTTTTGGCACTCTTGCCAATTTCACTTTGTCTAAACGGCAGATTAGCAAGGCTTCGCAGCCTGTTAGAGTAAATAATAGGAAACGCACTGTCTCTGCTACTCAGGCTTCTCAGTCTTCGTTTGTTCCATCTAAGAAGAAACAGATAGTTCGTCGTAAGCCTACCTCATCTTCTGCTTCTAAACCACCCAAAAAGTCTTACCAGAGGTGGTAAGAAGTCTGGTTCTCGTCCCTAGGTCCTAGCCCCTCGTTTGATATTGACACCTCCCGTGGAAGAGGAATTTTCTGTTCCCAATCCCAATATTCCAGTAGGAGGGAGGTTAGCCCACTTTTTAGATCAGTTGGAGAAGATCACCACAGATAATTGGGTTTTGTCAATATTTCGAGGGGGTCTAGGTCTTCAATTCAGTGATATACCCCCACTCTCAACTACTCCGGTTCCCTTTTCAGTTCCGGTGGATCCACAGAAGGTTCTTCTTCTCTCAGAGGAGGAACCTATTCTTTTGCAGAAAGCAGCAATAGAGGAAGTTCCTCGGTGTGGTCTTATTCCAGGCTTTACTCCCGAATTTTCTTGGTCGCCAAGAAAACTGGAGGCATGAGACCTGTCATAGACCTTTTCATTCTCAACACTTATCTGATTGTTCCCCATTTCAAAATGAAAACAAACAGATCTATTCGAGCTTCGGTTCTCCCAGGCATGTGGACCACTTCTTTGGATCTAGCAGATGCCTACTTCCATTTTCCAATTGCTCCTTCCTACAGGAAGTATCTCCGTTTCGTGTGGGACAACAAGGTATATCAGTGCAGGGCTCTACCGTTTGGCCTAGCTATAGCTTCCTTGGTATTAACCAAAATTTTCCAAGTTGCTCTAGCTCATCTTCATACACAGGCCATTCAGATCCATGCTTACCTGGACGATTCTCTACTGAAGAAATACGATACAGTTATTCTCGTTGCCCACACTCGGACTGTTCTAAACTTTTTTTTCCAAAAGCTGGGGCTCCAAAAAAGTCGGAGTTGACTCCTTCTCAGGACTTTGTTTCCTGGGGGAACATTTCAGAACAGATCTGATCTGGGTCTTGTTCTTCCTCCAGAACACAAGTTTCAGTCTCTGGTTCAGATGGTACAGTCAATACAGTCTCGGTCCGCCAGTTCCCTCGTCTACTAGGCTTTATCAACTCCATAGCAGATGTGGTACCCTTGGGGCGTCTTCACATTCGTCCTCTCCAGTTCTATCTTCTAGAACATTGGACTCCAGCTTCTCGGGATTGGGAAGCTGCAGTTCCAATCTTGGAACCTTTGAACCCCATCTCAGGTGGTGGACATTTCAGGACAATGTTCTTCTAGGTTGTCCTTCCCCCTGTTCCAGTCATGATTCTTTACACAGACGCTTCCACTCTTGGGTGGGGAGCATATCTGAAGGGTCAAACTGTTTCGGGTCTTTGGACTCCAATTCTTCAGACGGAACATATCAATCTTCTAGAGATGAGGGCAGCTCTTTTGTCCCTTTCTCACTTCAGAGTTCATTTGTCAGCCAGTCATCTTGTTCTGGCTACCGACAACTCGACAGTGGTAGCCTACCTGCAAAATCAGGGAGGAACACACTGTCACTCTCTGTTTCTGCTGGCCAAAGAGATTCTTCTCTTGTGCTTTAAACACCAGATTCGTCTGGTGGTGAGACACATTCCAGTCCGGTTCAATCTGCTAGCAGACACCTTGAGCAGGTCTCTTGCTCCATTCAACACGGAGTGGGAGCTTCATCAGGCTGTATTCAGGTCCATAACTCTTCATTGGGGCTCTCCCAATATAGACCTGTTTGCGACAAGTCTAAACCTGAAACTAGCAGTCTTTGTCTCTCCTATCCCAGACCCCAAAGCATTCGCGGTGGACGCCATGATTCTCTCCTGGGAGCGGATGTTTGCCTACGCCTTTCCTCCTTTCAGATTTCTAGCACTAGATCTTCGCAAGATATCTGCAGAGAAATGCAAGATCATAGTTATTCCGCCAGCTTGGCCAAAACAAGCTTTGTTCACGGATCTTCTTCGTTTGTCATGTGCACTTCCACTTGCTCTTCCACTCAGACAGGATCTTCTCTCTCAGTGCAAGGGGTCAGTTCTTCATCAGTCTCCAGAAAATCTTCTTCTTCACGCCTGGCTTCTGTCAGGAATAACCTCAGAAAGACAGGTTTTTCTGAGTCAGCTTCCAGACATATCTCAAGGTCAGTTAGAGAGTCCACCAACATCGTCTACGATGCTAAGTGGACAATCTTCTCTAAATGGTGTCTTGAAAGGGAAATTGATCCTTTCCAAGTCTCTGTATACTAATTAGCTGATTTTCTGGTCTTTCTTTTTGAAGCTAAGGGTCTTACTCCATCTACCATTGAAGGCTATAGATCAGCTATTTCTAGAACTATAGCCTTATCTGGTGGTACAGACTTTGGAAACAACGAACACTTATCACTATTGCTTCGTAATTTCAGTTTGGAGAGGCCCAGGAAAAGAACCCTGATTCCACAGTGGAATCTAGGTTTGGTTTTGTCAGCATTATCTTCTTCTCCTTTTGAACCTGCAGAGAAAGTTGACATAATTTTTCTTTCTTACAAGTGCTGTTCCTCCTAGCACTTGCTTCTGGCAGGAGAATAAGTGAAGTTCATGCTTTTTCAGTTTCTGGTTCTTGTCTCAGATTTTCTAGAGACAAGTCCTCGGTTACTCTGCTGACTGATTCATCCTTCCTTGGTAAGAATCAGTTGTCAGACAAAGGCTCAGTACCCATTGTCATTCCAGCCCTTCCAGTGGATTCTGACTCCTTTCTTCTGTGCCCTGTTAGGATCCTGTCTATTTATTTTGCTAGAACTAGTTCTCGTTCAGACAAGCTCAGACTCTTCCTTCCTATTAAGAAGGGTGTCAATGATCTTTCTGTCAATATTTCCTCTTGGATCTGCAAGACTATTAGCTTAGCTTACGAATCTTCTAGTCAGAAAACCCTGGACAAGTTTTTAGTCAAAGCTCATGATGTTAGGGCTTTTTCTAATTCTTGGGCCTTTTTTAACTCTGCCTCTTTAAATGAGGTCCTTTCAGCTGGTTTCTGGAGAAATGAGAACTCTTTCATTTCTCATTATCTTCGGTCTATGTCTGTTCATGCTGATGAACTTTTTTCTTTAGGGCCTATGGTTTCCGCTCAGAGGGTTAACTTTCCACCTGTATCTTCGGATGCAGGGGCCGGACTCAGCCCTGCATTAGATTCTGTTTCTCTCAGAATTTATTATGGTATATTCATTGCTATAAAATACTAAATTTTTAAAGTAAAATTGAATTTTATTAAATAAATACTTACCATCATAAATTATAGGACCACCCTGCCTCACTTTTGTCCCCTACTTTTTCTCTGGTTTGTCTGTCTGAATCTTGAGAAAAGTGAGGATTTGCGGTTTAGGTCACCTGTCTTCCGGTCTTTTCTTTTTGGCCAAAATTTATATAAATTATTTTTTCTTTGTGCAAATATATATACAATTGGTTTGAAAGCACACCCAAATTTATATATTTCATGCAAAAAAAAACATACCTGAATTTTTGGCACATCCCTGTATACCAAAAATAATGGAAGTTACCCCCCCCCCCGGATTTGGCTACTAAATTCTGAAGATCATCTAATTTTAAAGAGCATTTGCGAATTCCTCTGGACAGTCACTGTATACTTATAAACTAATTATAACTAGATTTAATGCATCTAAAATTTCGCCGTGACGACACAGGCTCGAAAGGGTAAATTTGGTTGGCAAGAAATCGTGATAATTGATTAGGGTCATAAAAATGTCATTTTCAATTAACTCGTACGAAATTGTTAACTGAGATATTTTTTGATAATTCCTTTTGATTGAAATTCTGGAATGTTTACACTTTTACAGGGTATTAATTTTTTTTAATATATTTATTTTTAACTCGTAAGCCGAAGGCGGAGAGTTGTTAATATGACAAGAAAAACTCACGTGCGGCTTCAAGACTATTAACAGCTCTAAAAGATGATCTTCGTGCTTCCGATAAAATATAGTGCGCAAGTTTCTATCGAAATCTTATACAGTGTATTTAAGTTATATTTCTTCATTTTCTGAGTTGAATGCAGTGTTGTGATATTAAATTGAAAACAATATGCATGTTTATCAAATCAATCGTTTTTTTTTAAATTGCGGCCTGCCGCGCAGTTGCATAATGCATCGGTCTGTATGTTTGATTCACCTCCCTTTGTACACTCTTCGAAAACATAAATAATTTTATTCAAGATAAAGATGAAAATAACATTTGTTTACCTGTGATATGTATATTGCACAATCAACATACATACGAAATCTTCTCGAGTATTACCAGAAGTCCATTATCACTAATAATGGACTTCTGGTATTGCGGAATAACTTAATACATGCAGATGTATGCAGCAGTTCTTTGGATGACTACGAAGTTTTGCCACTACATGTAGATTTCCAGGGCTTTCGAGTTTCAGCTCCATCGGAGCTTTGATTAAAATCACAGGTACTTGTGGACAGGACCCTACATGTGCCTCGTATGTGGGGGTCCGCCCACTATGCAAATTTTTTGTTGAAAATGTTATATTTGTCTATTTACTGACATTTCCTGATGAAATACATGGCCCATGTACTCTCAAACAGCGTCGTGAGTCCACACGGGTTTACTGATACATATATATGTTTCAGTAAACCACGCTGTTTGAGAGTACATGGGCCATATATCTCATCAGGAAATGTCAGTAAATAGACAAATATAACATTTTCCACAAAAAATTTGCATAGTGGGCGGACCCCCACATACGAGGCACATGTAGGGTCCTGTCCACAAGTACCTGTGATTAAAATCTATAAAATTAGCGTTTTTTGTAAAGTATACAAATTTCGGCAATTTTGACATTTTTAAAACCACATAAAAATTTTTATACAGGAAAATTGTAAAAGGTAAATCGGCAGAAAAAATATGAAAATCTTGAAGTTTATTTCGCATTTTAAAGATCCAAAATCGGATGGGTAATAAAAAAATTACAAAAGATCAAAAATTCTTTTACATTGTTAAATAGTGGTCCAACTACGACTTTGCCAACCAAAAATGCTAATTTGCATATGTAGATTAGATTTTTTGACATCACTAATGAGCTTCGCGAACCTTCCTATTGTTATCTTTTTAACCTCAGTTAGTCCTATAATATATGACTTCGCACTTCTATTCCATATTTAACGTTTTTATCGGATTTTTGCATTTTCTTATCTTTTTGAAAGTGCGAAGTCATATCGGATCTTTAAAATTTTCATTAGCACTTTCCGACATGATTTCATGTCGGAAATAAAATTAGTTTCCTGTCGGACTGCATGCTACGGAAGTCCGTTAGTGCCAGGTGGTGTTTTATTTTTATCTCGTTATAACGACTTAGTATCTCGTTATAACGACTTAGTATCTCGTTATAACGACATAGTATCTCGTTATAACGACTTAGTATCTCGTTATAACGACTTAGCTTAGTCGTTATAACGACTTAGTATCTCGTTATATCGACTTAGTATCTCGTTATAACGACATATTATCTCGTTATAACGACTTAGCATCTCGTTATAACGACATATTATCTCGTTATAACGACTTATTATCTCGTTATAACGACGTGATATCTCGTTATAACGACTTAGTATCTCGTTATAACGACTTAGTTGTTAAGACTTATACTAGAACGAGGCTATCCCATAATTCGCGTCTGTGATATATAAAACCACTTTTTTTAAAAATCCTTTTTAGTGAATTCATGCTTATGAAAATGTTGTGAATCTGTGAAAGGCATTCTAAAATTTCAGCGTAACCGAGTCCTAAATCAAAATAAAACCTGCAAATGACTTCCCGTTGTGCCATCAAGAATAAAGAAATATATAAATGTACAACGATATTTTAAGATGTTTACATATTGGTTTTTGATTAGAACTAAAGGGAAAGTGAAAGTGTCTTTAAAACTGGAGGATCGTCTCAGCCTGTATCGCCCACCTGGTGTATAGTAGTTTAGTGGCCAAGTCATTCCCAAGAAGATTTATGTAACATGTATGGACTATTGATTGTGACTATTGTGATTAAACCCCATGGAAAGAATGTTTCAAAATCTACTTCTCTTAACTACTTGGCCAATTAAAACCAAACTGGGCTATAATATTCCTTAGATGGTCCCCTTTAAAATTGTGTCGTTTGGACTCGTACCCGATCCAATATGGCTGCCAGTGGGGACTGAAATTTCACATTGGATCATGCTATGGGAAAATTTTTCCTACTATAGACCAGGTGAGCGATACAGGCTGAGTTGAGCCTCTAGTTAGCCCTGAGTTACCTCTTAGACCTCTTAGACATGTTTTTTTTCCATCAAAATGTAAATACTCATTTCAAACATAGAAAACTTTTGTAAAAAATTAAATTTTCTTCTTAATCACCAAGGACTTATCACACCGTACAACCGCTTTGTATCATTTTGATCATCGGCCGATTGATACGATCATCGATGTTTGTTTACATCCCGAGAAGTGAAATAGTGGTGTTAAGATTTTTTATATTTAATGTCATTTTAAGCAGAAACATGTATTGATTTGGATGTAAAATGAAGATTATAAATTACATAATGAAAACAATAAATTACTTTCTTATATGATGTACATTTCGGAAGACTTTGAATCAAATTTATACTGAAAATCTTGCAAAAAACTCACATCATGAACTTCAATCACTTAGGGGCCGACCATTTAACCTGAAGGGGGGGTTATGGTTTTTTTTCTGGACAGAAAATTTTTTTCGCGCTTCGCGCGAAACAAATTATTTCTTTTTTGCACGCGTATCAACAAAATATTTTTTTTCAAAATTAACATTATTTTTTGGGGCAGAAAGCCTCATTCAGAAAATTTTTTTTCATCATTTTGGCAGCCAAAATATTTTTTTCACATAAAATCAGATCCAAAATATTTTTTTTAGAAAAAAACCATAGCCCCCCCCCCTTCAAGTTAAATGGTCGGTCCCTTATTAGAGATATTTCACATTCTGACGAAACTCGACGTAACCCGACGAAAGAAACCTTTCACGACGAATCACAACCTAAATGACACGAAGGGGACCATTAACTGAAGATATCATGTTATTCATTTCCAATATTATTTTTAGATTATTTCTAAGACGACGACTAAATGCATGTGTTTGTCAAGCTTATTAAATCCTCATCACCTTATACACATGTAATATTAGACATTATTCACATAGAAATAAAATCTTGTAAAGTTTTTAACCGGTCGAGTGCACCCTTGTACTGGTAGGAAATCACCAAACATTGTCAATTAAAATATTATCAACTATTGATAAACTATGAAGATCAGCATAGCAAAATCCTGCACAATAAGTATTAAAGAATGGAGATTGAAATGAATAAATCGTACCGGAAATGCCAAAACTGAAAAAAAATTGCTTTCTATGCCGACTTTAAACTAGAGCGGATAAAACTTCCTTCAATGAATACTTTAACGGCGCATGATGTAGCACTTTTTAAAAGCAATGCTTTTATAATAATAATTTGTTTCTCTATGCACTATACTGTATCATCAACAAATAACTGACTTTCACGATATTATTACAAACCAGTTCGCTATTCATTGCAAGCTGATTGACTTGCCGATAACGAGTAATCCGTGCATAGGGCAAGAATAAAACAAGACGAATTATTTATTTCTAGAAACTAAAATGTATGAAGCGGAGATTACCATATCAACATATCTTTTAAGCGGATCCCGGACGACGTTTTTTATTTTTATTTTTTTAAATTTTTTTCTGTGATTTTTTTTTTTTTGCAGAATTTGTCTAGTGTATGACAGTTGTTTAGTTTTTTGTAACGTAAATACCATTTTTCTACAATGGGGATATACCAATAGTTTTAATTTGAAATACTTTAGTAACAGTCTTGATATTGTCTTTTCAACTTAAAAGTGACCGATTTTTTTTAACAACAATTCATGTCTCAGGCAATCGAATAAAGATTCGCCCTTTCGATGACATGAATTTGAAGTTCCATATTTTTCATGCTCGTGTCAAATTTGAAATCCACTCTTTTTCATAAAAGTGTCACCGTCTCTGAACCCCACCCCCCACCAAAAACAGGATGGCATTACTAGCTAACAGACAACACCAATACAAGTTAACTCCATTGTTTGCAAAGTCACGTGTATTATAAAAAAAAAAAAAATTAATGAAACTGAGTGAGAAATGAATGTTAGAATGGAAGACGGAAAAGTCGAAATCATTCGCCATTCAATTCAACAAGATATGTTTGAACGAGTAGACCATATGTCATGCTTTACCGTAGAGGAGACACCCCCAGCAAAAAAAAAATAAAATAAAATAAAAGAATAAAAAAATAAAATAAAATAAAAGATATAAGAAAGACCAGCAAGTAGGTTTAAAAAATAGAATAGCATACGATGAGGGCCATATAATACCATATAATTCTTTTTATATCAAATCTTACAACGCCAAATTTGAAATGGATATGACACTGTAAAAAATATAGGAAGATGCGTTTAATAAATTTCAATATAGATAGGCTATGGTTCAAGAGGAAATCTCAACATGACCTGATTGTATTTGTTCATCAAACTGTAACAATTAGCAATGTAAAATGTGTACTAGTATTTGAAAAAAGTAAATAGACTTGATTAAATGAAATGAGAGAAATTCAT
>MJUU01055525.1:45444-57694 GCA_002080025.1 Modiolus philippinarum | reverse complement strand
AAAATAGGTATAATGAATGTTTACTGTGCATATAGTTCAAGTACTGCATGTAACACAAATAAAATTTTATTTCTTGAGTTTTGTACTGTGGCATCGGACTGTTACTTCTTCACATGGCACAATGAGGAATGCATGACTGATCTATTTTTTAAATTCAAGAAGGACAACTCGAATGTCTTTCGTAAGTCAGACGTACACACGAAAGCGACGAAACGAGACGTAGCGATTTACGAAGGAAATATGGCTCAAAACGAAGATTTTTCAACTAATTTGCCTATATAATTATTTAGTTAAAGATTCACAACATTGTAAATGGAAGTGTTTACATTTTTAAATTCACTTTCGCCTTTTTAATTTTTTTTGCAATAACTAGTCCCCGTACGTTAAGGTTCTCTTTCGTCAAAATGTGAAACATCTCTAATACACAGAACTTGATATTTAACAAAGTATTATTTAACATCAGCATTAAAGATGAATCTAATACTAGTACCTTTCTTTTGATATATGCTGCAGTATTCAAATATTTGTTGTTTTCGTGAAATTTGACTTTACTCAACACTACATGTAAAAAATAGGATACGATCATCGGCCGATCCATTTTATTGAATGTTACGATCCTCAGCAGAGATCACCTACGATCAACGGCTGTGTTGTGATATATCTAAGAGGACAAAACTGCATTTCAAAAGGTTATTTAAATATAAAAAAAGGTTAATTTTCAAAAAATATAATATTGATGATTTGTGATAGTAAAAATAATATGCCTTAGGAGCATATATATCTTACATTCAATTGAAACTGATTAAAATTCATACGGGTGTTACATGACTAGACTTAAAGGGAAAATTCACTAAATTTTGAATAAGACCTCAATTTACTCTAAGTAACATTGTGAAAATGTTGACCAGGTTTTAAGTAAAAATTCGCACGGGTTTAGGAGAAAGACGCTATTTTTTATTCATTTCTACTAGAAATTTTAGCTGAGTGACGTCACCTGGCTAAATCTCGGTCATTTTAAAAAACAATCATACCACTGTTTTTATCGTTATTTAAAGCGTTCGAGTGAGATCATTAAATAACTAATTACTGCAGAAAAACAAAGACAAGCGTGTTACCCTTTGTTTAAATCTTATTGTTTCTTTAAACATAACTTCTTCGTAGAATAACTAAATTCCAAATTTACTGTGAAATAAAATTGGCTGTTGATGATGCAAAAAGATTCCAGAAAAGTAGATCAAAATAACAAAAAACCCATTTTTTATTATTATCCTCAAAACAATCTAGGAAGAAATAAATTTGTGCACACACGCGCGCGCGTGCTCCTGTGTTCCAGTGTAGAAAAATTAATACCTTTGTAGTGATGTAACCATCAGAGGTTAATTAACAACCAAATAAACATGATCATGTCCCTTGTCTAATTTTACCTGTGTCATGCCCTAAAGGTAAATGTGGCGTGTGCTGCACTAATTACAGGTAGAAAAGGCACACGCCTATCTTTTTTTTTAAAATCGCTTATAACACGATACAAAAATCTAATTTAAATTACTTCACTGATTTTAAATAAATGACGGACTAATCCAAAGTAGACAGCAGCTCAATTGTGAACGACAAAAGTTCGTTTACTGCATTATTTCCGGGGCGTAAAAGTAAGTTTTTATGAGAATAAACGTGCTTTAGAGTACAGACATGGACGGTAATCTGCGTGATATATAACAAAGCGGTATATACATAGTTTCATGTTGTAAAAATTAGATATACAGCTGACATTTTGTTGGATTGGATGAGCTGCTATAATAAAACTTACGGTTTCGGACTTTGTTTAGTATATACAATTTTAATTTTGACTAAAAAATGAGCATTCATCATCGTTTCAGTTTCGAGAGAAAAGTAACGCTTCATTTAAAAAATCCAATTGAAAAGAAAATATAGCAGAAATATCATGTCTAATGGTGATAAACTTTCAATTACGTTATCTTCATAGATAACACGTCAAAAAGTTAAAGTGAGACATATCCGCTAGACATTTCAAAATTTCAATAATTCAGACAATCCACGAGAACAGCTTACATGTTTGGTGTATTTGGAATGAGCTTTTTCAGTACTTTATACGATCAGCAAGGATAAGGAAATTAGTTACTGGACTTTTTGTATTTTGTATGATATACAGACACCAAAGCATTTGCTACCCTAAACTATAAAGCGGGGGACATTCCTGCTAGACAAGAAGAAAACCATGGTTCGGGTACATATACAAATACTCGACGGAAACATTTCGAAATTCTTTATCTCTTATAAAAGTACTTAATCATAGCATATTGTGTTTTTCTCTTACATTATGCAAATTTGATCTTTTTCCAGTTAAAGTTTGATGTAAAAAATAGTTTTGCAGGCGGGACAACTTTTTACTGTGGATTAAATCTACATTTTCAATGCTATCTTTCCGTTCATGCTACCTGCAAGTTTACTGCGTTTTAGTATGACTTCATAGAACATACATGCCAAAATGCAAACATCTACACCGAATTTCCGAGGAAAAATGATCAAAATATCACAATTATTCAACGTCTTTTGTTACACGGGACAATCGAAAAAATAACGCTATCCTAAATATCGGAGACTGATAACTTTTACGAAAAACCGTTTCTTATGAATTTTTGTATCTCGCCATGTAGTATATTTATTAAGCTTTAATTTGATATATTACAGGAAGCCTTTTAATTCATTCAGTTGTAGAACTAAAGTAAGAAATAATTAGAATATAAATAATTTGAACGAGGGTAGCTTTATCGGACGTCACGTCTAACGACTTTCGATTTTCATCATGTGACGTGACCTCGCTTACAAAATTGTAGGGTAAAAAATACACGGGTACAAAGATCCATATTCCACACATCCACAAATACTGAAGGTTTTAATGATGTGGTCATGACAAAAATCAAAGTAGTGATATATAGCAAAGTAAGAACTATCAGTCTGAAAAAAAAATAATCCAAAGGCATTGAAAATAGCGGAAACACAAAGATACAAAGACATCGCATAAGTATTGCACACAAAAAAAATTGGAGACATACATACGGATGAATAGCACAGACCCAATTTATAAGCCATGGGTGATATCTGATCCACTTGTAGAATAAGCATCTCCTGCTTCTTATAGGTGGACACTCACTGTGTTGAACATGTCTAATCCGATAGTGAAGTCAAATGTGTAGAGGAAACAACATCCTTTAGCTGTTTAAGGGAAAGATTTGATACAAGCTAACTCAACATTTAAAACGTTTTTCCCCTTAGAATTGGAATTGGACCCCATTTCGGGGAATCGGACCCTAACTTTGCCACATTAGTCCTTTGTTGGCCGTGCAAAAAGGTGATTTTTTTTATATTCGCCCTATATCAAGTGGGGAAAATAGATAAACATTGGACTTATGGAAAAACACATGGACTTATGGAAAAACACATGGACTTATGGAAAAACACATTCAAAGATCTTCTCTGAAACTGATAGACAAATTTGAGCAAAACTTGGTCATAACAGTGTTTTTGTGGCCACGAGCAAAACAAAATGTTTTTATTCAGCCCTATGTAAAGATGGTGTCAGAAGGGTAACAAGGGTTAGCATTTGTCCAACATCCAAAGATTCTTTCATGTTAAACTATAGAGCTACTGTGGCCTTGTGAGCCATGGATCCCCAGCCGCACCTCCATCTCTTCGTGAATTTTCTAGAAAGAACATGAAAAAGGAATCATTGGAAAAAAAATAAACAGTGCACATCTAAAATATGTAATTAAGCTCCACCATAAGTCATAAAATTCCAAGCAGTGGATATCAGCTTTTGGCACTGCGCTAAAAAGACAACGTGTAAGGCATGGCAAAAATCTTTAAAACAAGTGTGGACCCAAATTGATGTCTCGCCCGTCCCTACATGGTCACCAAACTGATGTGAATTCTCAAACTGACTAAATCAGAAAAGTTAACATGTTCACCAGACTGTGAAATTAGGGTAAGTGACAAAAGCAATAAAGCAGACTGGCATGATTCACCCAAAACGGAAATATCAGTGACCTACCACTGATAGATACTAAAAAATCAAACATTAGACCATGAAAATGAGGTCAATGGCTAAAGCCAAATAGTAGGCTGCCATGTTCCATCTAAGAAAAACCAAAATACCAAATTTTATTGACCTTACATTAATAAATACTGGGAAACTTAACATGATCACTGGACGTGAAATTGAGGTCAAGGACAAAAGTCATATGCCAGACTGTCATGTACTTCTTAAAACCAACCTATATACCAAATATCATTGACCTACCACTTATAGTTACTGCGACACTAAACTAAGCACAAAAACTTAACATGTTCATTGGACCGTGAAATTGAGGTCACAGACAAAAGCCATATAGCAGACTGTCATGTACTACTCAAAACAAACCTATATACCAAATATCATTGACTTGCCACTTATAGTTACTGAGAAAATGACCTAATCACAAAAACTTAACATGTTCGCTAGACCGTGAAATTGAGGTCAAGCACAAAAGCCATATGCCAGACCGTCATGTACTACCTAAGACCAACCTTCTTACCAAATATCATTGACCTACCACTTATAGTTGCTGAGAAACTTAAGTAAGCACAAAAACTTTACATGTTCATTGGACCATGAAATTGAGGTCACATACAAAAGCCATATAGCAGACTGTCATGTACTACTCAAGACCAACCTATATACAAAATATAATTGACCTACCACTTATATTTACTGAGAAAATACCTAATCACAAAAACTTAACATGAAAGTTTACGCCGCCGCCATACTTTGTACGCATATGTCTCGCTTTCCGCGACTTTCGTCGCGGGCGAGACAAAAAACGGAATTATTGGAAAACAAAGCACATAGTGCAAATCTATAGCATGTAACTAAGGTCTTACACAAGTTTCATGAAATTCTGACCAGTGGTTAAGGGGGGTACGGGATATCAAGTGGTCACCATATGGTTTGCACTGAGCTACAATGGCAAAGTCAAAAACATGTCAAAAATCTGGAAAAAAAGTATTTATTGGAAAACAAAACGCATAGTTCACATCTACAATATGTGATGAAGCTCCTGCATAATTTAAAAGAAATTTCAACGGGTGCTTTAGGAGGAGAAGAGGATACCACCTTTTTTGAAGAAGGACAGACATTAGGCCATCACGAACACTATGTACCTTCCGCAAATCGGGGCTATAAAAGGGTGTTTTCAGGCGCGTACTTATTCCAAAATGGCAACCAGCAGAGAACAAAGTTTAACATTGGAGCTAATGGAAACACTTTAAAAAATCTTCTCCCTTGAATGTTCTTGGTCATTTGGGATCAAACTTGATCACAAGTTTTTGGATTGTCCCCTTTAAAAAGGACTCTTTTCAGGTTTGTACCTATTCCAAGATTCCTGCTATTGATCCAATGCTTGAAAAATGTTAAAAGATCTTCTCTTGTAGATGAGAAACGTCTACATTTGTATTTCATGTTTAATAAAATACCAAGTATCCAGTACATGAGGTATTGTTTGATCATTGACAGATGAAAACAATTGAATATTGGATCCTCTTGAGGCCAAGGGAGCGATACAGGCTCTCTGAGCCTCTTGTTTAGATTTCCCATTGTTTTGCCTTTATCTACACTGACGATACATAAGTTGTCAAAACGACCATCTGTAGAACTGGATACAATCAGATATTTTTTTTTCAATGCCGGTAAGTAAACGAATGAGAGTTCAATGAGTAATTACACCGATTACATGATACTGATAGCGCACACATAAAACAAAAAAGTAAATGACAAGGAAGGACTGAAAAATAGAGTTTTCGGCAAGGTCCGACTAAAGCATTTGCATCTTAATTATTGAAAGAATTCAGGCTGAAATGAGAAAAAAAATCCAAGCATGAGGTGCAATTAGATGGTAATGTGAACAGAATGTCTGAATTGATCTTTGAATTTTTAGTCTTTTTTTCCTTTATTTTTCCTTTCCATATTTAAACCATTTATCGTGTATTTCTTGTATAAACATAAACCAATTATTGACTTTAATTTTGTATGTTCCTTTGTATTTTCATATAGAATTTGTTTTGTAATAAATAATATGGATGGGACTACATAACTTTGAAAAACTTGTGCCCAATTCCTTTTGTTATATCCGATATTAAATTTTTATAAACTTTACCCCAAAAATTATCCTTAAAGTTCAGTAGAAATATGAATTCAAATTTGACGGAGTTGTAAATCAATAAATGAGCTATAAACGGCTCGGCAAGCCTCTAGAATTAGTTCATAAGGGTAATTTCAAAATTACCGAACAGAATTCTCAGGAGGCGAAATTCAAAGGGTAGAAAGACTAATTATGTGCAAAACCAACAGAAAAAAATGTAAATCGCTATGGTCCTGACTTTGCACAGGTACTTCTTAAGAAGTTGTAGGTTTTATGGAGCGCCAAGCCATTAGTGTCATGTGTAGCAATTCAACAGCAATTGCTATTGAAAGGTCGTATATATTGAAAAGAAATGTTCATCCCAGGACGTGAAAAAAGAGACTCGAATCACAGTCCGATTGAAATTTCAAAATTCTCGACAAGGGACTGATATCTTTTAAAGAACTATTACAATCAGTTAATTTTTTTTTTAAGTATGAGGTGTATTACTTGATCTTGTAAACATGATAGCTTGGAAGTATGGTTTTAATCTGACTTGCAGTTAAAAAGGAGTGGGCTATTCTTGGCTTCTTGAATCTCATCATTGATTATCAAACTTTATAAATGAAAAGTCCAAAGGTTTGCAGAATTCGTAAAAAATCTGAAAAAAAAGAAATTTTAAGTAGGGGCAGCCAACCTCCGGACAGAGTCTCCAAATAGACGAATTTTTTTCAACATTTGATGAATCCATCTTAAAAATCAGGTGCACAACCTTATATGGTACTTACTATCCTGACATAATTGTAAATAGGTATTCTGAAGATGGTCGGAGGAGGGTCGAGATTACCACAGGACAAAAATGTCTGTCTCAGATTGATAGCTAGACACACACTGGGACAAACTCACAGTCGCACAAACTGAAACCAATGTACCCTAAACTTCGTTTTGGATGGGTATAAAATGGAAATACTGTCATTTGATCGTTTTTGTTACGGCTGTTGACTGTATCGTCACTTGTATCGGTCGGAGATCGTATCCTATTTTCTTCTTGTTGTGTCAAGTAATGTCAAATTAAACAAGAACGCCTGACATTTGAATAATATTTTATACATAAAAATAAAGGTAAAAGATGCACCTTTAGTGCTGATGTTGAATAATAACTTGTTAAGTACGAATTTGTATGGAATAAGGAATTGAAGTCCAGGTTCTGAGATTTTTGCGTGAATTTCAGTGAAAATTTGATTTAAAGTCTGCCAAAATGTACATGTTATAAGAAAGTAATTTATTGTTTTCATTACGTTATTCATAATCTTCATTTTTACATCCAAATCAATGCATTTTTCTGCTAAAAATGTCATTAAATATCAAAAATCTTAACACCACTATTTCATTACTCAGGATGTAAACAAACATCGATGATCGTATCAATCGGTCGATGATCAAAATGATACAAAGCGGTTGTACGGTGTGCTTATGCTAGTTTTACACTGCCGATCAGATCAACCATGCTGTTTTATCTCAATGTACGTCATAAAATTCATTGATCGAGTTAGCTCACCACGTCCACTCGACCTTAACCCGATTTAACACGACTATCACAGGACCATTCTCGATTTTCTAGATACGATTCAAGTACGACTTATGCTCGACCCTCATTCGACCAACCAGACTTTGTCAGATTTCGCCAGATCATAACCCGATTTGTCTTTGATTAACTAGACCTGGTCGGAGGAATATCGTGAAATGGTCGAGTGCTCTCGAGTTTTGTCCTGTTAGTACATGGGAATAAAATGTTAAAATTCAGAGAACAGTTCAGTATGGTGGTGGAGCAGCAAAAGTTGTGGCCCGGGTGGCTAATGCTTCAAAGAAAAGATGATAACTGTAACAGATCTAAAGTAGCAGAGAAAAGAAGGAACGTAGTTTCGGTTAGACAATAGCAAATGCTTCAAAGTCATCATTATAGAGGAATGAATGTTCGCTTTAACATACTAGCAGGCCACCCTCCTCATCATGCGTCAGAATGCGACTGTGTGATTTTCCTGTCATTACATGTAGGAATATGCATAGCTTTAAACCAACTTTCTTTAGATAAATCCGGCTTAAATAAAGTGAAAATGAAAGTGGCGAGCGGCTGCCTATTGGGTACATATCATTTGCCCGGTTCAATTCTTAAAGATTTGTTTTTTATCCTCTAGTACATGTTACAAATGTTTCGCGTTTTTGATGTAATTTAGCTTGAATCATATCCTGTGATTAGAGTAACAATCTGCCCGGAAGAAACTTGAATTTATGTATTTAATTTATATATCTCTTTCTGGAGTGTGTACATTGGGTGCATCATGGATTCAATTTCAAATTTTGTCAGCATAGCTGGTTGGTTTAATTTAAGCCCTCTGCAAGTCATCCTTTAATTCTACTAGTAGCATGCACAATCTGGTATTCTTTTCTATAATTATGATGTAGGAAGGTTGGGCCTTTTCCATAATTTTGTGTCCGTTATCTATGAACTTTGCATTCAAATGTATATTCTACACAGAAACCGCCATTTCATGATAGACATCGATTGATTCAATGCAAAAAAACCCGTCATGTTTGTTTCTAATCAAATAAAACCGCCAACTGGGAATATCGTTATAAATTGGATCTCATGAGAAAACTCCTTCCATCGTTACCTCTGAGAGCCAATAAGACAAAACTTGTTACGATTGCCAATGGATGGTCTCTTTTCAAAATAGCGTCTGCCATATCGTCGACTTACACAAGATGACCCCCAAAGGGGGACAAAGTTTAATATTGTACCAGAAGGATTTTCGATTGACCAATTACAGCCAAAATTGGTCAAAATAGTCCTTGGATTCCGCCCCTTTTAAAATAGTATCTATCTCGTCTGCATGCAATCAAAGATGACCGACAACAGGGAGCATACAATGTAATTCATTATTCGACCGTACCTAGATATTCATTCATATATTTTCTAATCTGAAACTACTTTGCCAGTTGGCCAAAATTGAAAGCAACAGTTCTTGTCTGGTCCTCACTTGAGAAACACATCATAACAAAGATGATCATCAGCCAAACTTGATCAGAGCAGTGGTTGGATGGCTCCTTTAAACTTGAAGAAAGGTCCTAGTGAGTCACTGGGGATCTTGAAAGCCACGTGTTGTTCTATTGTGAAAAAGATGTCATGCTGTCGTGTAAAATCGAGTAAAGGTCTTGAGTAGTCGAGTAGAAGTCTGATACAGGTCGGGAATAAATCGGGTTACGGTCGACAAAATCTTATACAGGAAAAAAGAAAGAATCATGTTAGTCGAGTAATGATCCAGTACTAATTGACTTTATCTGGAAGCGACTTTGCATAAATTGAGAGGTAAATAAGTCAAAGTCAGGTAGAGAAATCGGAATGATCGGCTATAATTTTGAAACTCGACCAAGACCGATCACTTTTCGACCTCTTCACGACAACCTCGATCAAACCCCAATTGATTCCCGACCTGTTCACGACATATAATGCACACGACCTCTTCACGATATTTTTTGACATGTCAAAAATATTCGGGAACACAGCTCGAGTTTAACAGAGTTAGTAAGATTGCCCCGATTTGGTTAGTAGACCGAACAAGAGCATTCAAGATCAGTGTACCGACCGATGAATATTCATGAATATTCATAGATCGAGTTCGGTCGAGTTGCCTTGATCGGCAGTGTAAACCTACCAATACAAGGTTAATTAACTTTAAAATTGCTGTTATTTGTAAGGCATTGTCCGTCTGTCCGTCCGTCAACATTTTTTTAAATATATAAAAAAAATATGAGATTTTAGCCCTTGATCTTCTACTAAAATTTTCACTAACTATCAGAATAGAAACTTGTGGTTTTGTTCAATTGGCTAAGTCGCATTCTTTGGAAAACAAAGAAAAATAAATCCTGTATAATGACTTTTTTAATTCTTAACCACGGTGACTTGGCATATGTTTTATCAATTTACACATGACCTTTAGGAAATAAAAGATGAAAAAAAATCAGAGAAAAGGGCTATCAGTCTATGCCTTAAAATAACAGACTAAAAAGTATGCTTTTGGGTAATAAATAAGTAATCCGGGATGAAATGTCTGAGCACAATGACATTTTACTACAAATAGCAAAACAATGCGTTCCTGGGTGTCAATAAACATGTTTTTGACATATATCATTTTGGGTATACCATCAGTTTCACAGAATGTTTGTAAAATATCACTTGAAGGGTGATTCTAAAACGTGTAAGGGAACGGAACGATTTCGTTTCTTCTTGTAGTAAGTATCCTATGAATATTTTGTAATTCAAGAAACGAAACAGTTCGTTCCGTTTCGTTTCGGTTCATTTCTGTATTCTAGTTTCGTTTCTTGATTTTTTCTTCCTGTGTAAAAGGGCCAAAGGTTCTTGGTGTAAAGTCTTTCATTCCAGCTTTATTTTTGAGAAGCACTCTGAAAGAAGCTGCTTTTCCCGTTCATGGGTTTTTTTTCTATAGTTCCTGTGTCATGAATAAATTCATGCATTAATAAAGTTATTTATTCTAACCTAGCTCGTGCATTTTTTTTTCGAACAATTTCGATTCCCGCGTTACGCTAGTACCCAATGAGAACAGCTACATTGACAAAAACATTCTATAAAAGCCCTGTTCTTGATAAACTGGAGTATCGTGTGCGTTTTTGTCACATGTACATTCACTCCATATCCTATCATTTTCCTATTTAGAACATATATTTAACGGCTTCATTGACAATTGGAATGGATCCGACAAAAGATGAAAATTAATGAAGCATTTCGAACATAGGACCTTCAACTTCGGGGCGAGAATTGCCCACCCAATTGCACTATTCTTGTTGTAGGCCATAAAGTAGAAATTTGTTGGAAATGTCTTTATTCTTTATCTTTTATTCTGTACATTTGTCTTTTGTACCTCTTCTTAATGACCTTGGCTCACCTAGCCCATGCCAAAATAAGCTTTTGTCATCACTTACGTTGTCTCTGAAATTAATTAGCCACTTGGAACCAAACTTTGTCACAATAGTCCTAAGATAGTCCCTTTAAAAACAGTTTACCTCAACCAAAATGGCTGTCATGCAGCGGGTATCATAGCGTAACACTGAACCTTATAAAAACAAATTCAAAGATCTTTTTCTCTAAAACTACTTGGCAAATTTGAACCAAACTTGGTCATAATAGTCCTTATATGGTCCCCTATAAAAATGGTGTTTTTCAGGTCCACACTAAATTCACGATGGCTGCCAGCGGGAAACATAGTTTAATATTGGACCCATTGGGAACAATTTCAAAGATCTGTTCCTCTGAAACTACTTGACCAATTGGATCTTAACTTAGTCACAAAGGTCCGAAGATGGGTTTTTTGAAAATTTATGTCGGTGGTCTTATTATCTGTTCAATAACAATTGGTTACTTAGCTAAGTCGTTATAACGAGATACTAAGTCGTTATAACGAGATACTAAGTCGTTATAACGAGTTAGCTAAGTCGTTATAACGAAATATTAAGTCGTTATAACGAGATATTAAGTCGTTATAACGAGATAAAAATAAAACACCACCTGGCACTAACGGACTTCCGTAGCATGCCATGTTTTTAAATATATTTAATATTTCACGGACCTTAACATGTAAATCATTAAAAAACATACCTCTCTTGCCATTCAGACTATTATTCCCAACACTGCTAAATAAAATAATTTCCCAAGCGGTGCAATATCTAGAGCATTCGCCATATTTCAATGATTTTCGAATTTGAACAACCGTGTTTTAAAAAACTATGGTGGCATAGTTCTGCCCCCTACTTGTCAGATAATTAAGTAGACTTGTCAGATATTTATGTCAACATGTCAGATATTTATGTTGACTTGTCAGATAATTATGTTCACTTGTCAGATAAAAAAATATTTTATTATGTGGTCTATTAACCATCTAATGCCAATGTCTGCCATCCAAAAGTCAACATAAATATCTGACAAGTCGACATAAATATCTGAAAAGTCCACATAATTATCTGACAAGTCGACATAAGTATCTGACAAGTCCACATAATTATCTGAC
>MJUU01055525.1:8108-38538 GCA_002080025.1 Modiolus philippinarum | reverse complement strand
TGTCCAAGATTTTTATATGTTTTACTTAGTCTTTCCTCTCTGGGTATTTTATAGTATCTACCAGTTTCTATTAACAACTCATGGTCACTAACTCTAAGTTTTGTTATAGGGTTTCTGTTTTCCTTATTTGGATGAGATAAATAAACTGTTTTTTCATTATTTATTTTTAGAGTTTTATACAAAAAAAATTATCTTGTTCATCAGGTTTTTACAATATTCAGTTACAGAATTTTGAATTTTAGATTTCAATTTAAGTGTTTGTTTGTATGAATTACATTCAATCAGACAATTTTTATTAAATAACACTTTGTGCATAAGTATACCATGAGTAGGTACCATGTTCATGCAACATTTTTGATAAATCAAAAGCTTCTTTAAGAAAAGGGTTTATATTACTATCATTTATTACATACTTAGTAAAAATAAAAGTGTTTTTGCATGATCAATATGACAGGAAGTAAACTGTCCATATTTTCACACCCCAGGAAAATAATAGGTTATTTTATGCTCCTCGTGCATCTCAGACAAAATAAACGACTTCCGGTCCATATTGGCCTGGGCAAATGAACGACTTCCGTTCCATATCGGCCTGGCATTTCTAAACGTCGGAAGTATGTAATAAAAAGTTTAATACATGTGCATTTCCATATTGACCTGATTATCATCCCTCGACCCATATTGTCCCTCGACTTCGTCTTGGGCCAATATGGGTGTCTCGGGATGATAACCAGGCCAATATGGAAATGCCCATGTATTAATCGATTATTAATCTTGAAAAATATTTCAAAGACTGGATTTTTATATAATTTTAAATAGGCATAGAATTAAGTTCAGCTCTAACAATTAAGTTTGTTGAGTTTTTTTTGAATTCCTAAAACATTTTTGATAAAGTTCAAATGAAGCTTTTCAGTGGGCGACTTATCAACAAATGCTAAAGTATCAACATCTCTATGGTTTTTATCAGCATGAGATCTAGCTTAAAAACTTGTATATAGTTATCCACAGAACAAATTTCAACATTGTATGCTAAAATAGGCTGATTTGGAACAAATTACAAACTACTTTAACTTGAATATTACTAAATTCTGATGTATATACTTTCATGGCAAATAGAGCCCTTTTAGCTTTATTTGTAAGCTCCACTCTACAATTCATGAGACTTCCATGATTACTTATGACACATCCTAGATATTTATATTCTTGAACATGTTCTTCACTTTGTTCTTTATATTTATTAAAGGATTTATATTTGAAATTTAATTTTGGGGGATTGTTTTGAATTATCATTGTTTTTGTTTTCTTTACATTTACTGTTAACTGCCATTTATTACAATACAGGTTATTGATACCATTTTGAAGACCAGACTCACTCTCAGAAAGCAGAATCAAATCATCTGCAAATAATAAACCACCAAGTTTTGAATCTATAATGCGGACTGGCGAACATTTCTCTTCTGTGAAGATTTCACTTATATCATTTATGAAAATGTTAAATAATATGGGGCTTATACAACCCCCTTGTCTTCCACCTTTATCTGTATTAAAATATCTAGAAGTAAAATTTTTATGCTTAAATGAACATTTTGTGACGTCAAACTGACTTTTTATAATGTTAAACATATTTTCCCAATGCCACAATTAGCAAGCTTGTATAAGAATCTCTTTCTCCAGAGTGAATCAAAAGCCTTTTGAAAATCTTTAAAGCATACATATAGTTTTCTTTCATTTTTATGTACTAGATACTTATTTATGAGAGCTTTTAAAATAAATAAACTGTTTGAAGTTCTGTGATTTGCTCCAAATACAAACTGAGAACAATTATATTTATGAATCTAGCAAGCCTATTGTTTAGTAAAGCACAAAATAGCTTTGACAGACAGCTCATTAGGGAAATTCCCCTGTAATTAATTAAGTAATGTTCACATCCAGATTTATGAACTACAACTATGTATTCTCTTTTCCGGACATCCGGGCACTTTACCTGTGGAGGAGGTGAAAAAGTCCACACTAAGTAACTTAAACTTTCGGTTATTCATTCATTTTTCAAGATATTTAAATGAAACTGGGTATATGCATTCGGCACATCAATATAAACATCATATCCGAATTTCAAGATCATAGTTATTATAACACCGAATCTATTACAATTTAAAATATCGATTTTTTTACATAGACTATAACTGTAAACATCGATAGCGTCACCTCCAATATTGGGGGTGTAAGATCGAAATCGACTGATCTGATTGGTCAATTCAGCTTTGTGATGTCACGCCGGATAAGAGAATGACCGGGAGAAGAGTGATGCAGTGCTGTTCAATGTTATTTTATTGAAAACAAATATCGCTCGTGCTCGACAAGATTTTGATGACAATTCTCTCTATAAACTTCGTATATCTAATATTTGTGTTCGTTCATTGATTCGTTATTAATCTTACTGATTGCGTAAAATTGTTTGTTATGTAAACAGATTAGTGTCCAAAGATATTAAATAACTTTATCCGGCTTCCAGCGCGACAAACATATTTTGAACAATAGAAATAATTGAGAGATTAATTTAAAACGAAAGAATAAAGGAAAGAATAAATAGATAAACTCACTTGTCACATAAGCACTAAGAATTATGTAAATTAAATGTCTAAAACGTATTATATGAAATGTCCAAAGAGAATATTTAATGAAAACACGTAATTTTATTCTAAATCCAAATGTCCAAATATTTCCCGGTTACATTCTCCTTTACTCCTATTAAACTCGGTCCCCGAGTTTGCCAAATATACACATATGCAACAATTGCCGACATCACGTGATTTTAGTGACGCAACATCCGACCATCGATACACTGAAATTTTAACATAGAAAGCTATGGGAGGTTCTACGAAATCTGCAATATCTTCTAAATTACACAATTTATACTCATTTTGCATATTCCCTCAACATCTATGATAGTTTATTTAACAATAAGAATCAGTCCTGACAGTTTAAATTAATGGGAAATTACGTCCCTGGACTTTTGAAAAATCAGTATTTTTTACCATCATTCTCCTGTTATGTCTATATAAAATGCCTCAACCCCTACACGGTTAAAGTGATAATTTCTCATTTCACAGCATAAAATTTATCGTTTTGCATATTCCTGCAAGTAGTTGACATATGAAAATATCAAAATATCGTATTTAAAACAGTTTAATTTTTAGTCTAGTCTCGTCCCTAGAAGTTTGAAATTCATCAATTTTTCATCAATATTATCCAAAATGGCGGACGAGATGAAGAAAATGGTATTTTTTAAAAATTTGTTTAGTTAATAAAGTTGATATAGATTATTTCTTTTTAAAGACTGTTGACTGTCATTAATTAATATATAAAAAGGCAAAAAAATAATCAAAATAAAACACTTTTGAACTTACTTTAAAAAAGCCTGCATCCCAATTTGAATTTTTCATTGTATATATATTTTTTTCATAATTTACAATCATTTGAATACATATCCTCGATGCAATTTCAATAATCTGAATATGGTCCATGAACAAATTCAAAATTTGCTATGAAATTTAGTTGTATATTTGTCAAAACTTCACGTAATGTACACACCTGTTGTCTCACCTTTGTCACCAGGTGCGTGTACAGGAGGAACAATACAGATGTACAATTGACAGGTTCGGAGTGGTATTCAAATATTTGCAACAGAAAACTCAGCCCCAAAAATTAAATAATTTATTTTACTTTACGTTTTCTCTATTTTTTTTTTTTATTGTAACTCATTTTTAAATTATATATCAATTGCAACGGTTTCTTAGTATAAAATTGTAACAGAAATTATGAAAATTGTAAATTCCTTCGCCGACTAGATTTTCGAGTAAGAGTTATGGTTCCTAATTATGACTGAAATTGTTGCATATGCTTAGTTTTATCTTCTGGGGTACCGTCCTCTTGAACACTTTGCTTTGTACACTTGTCGTTGATGTCTTGAGTTTGCTGCAGAAAATTCAACATGAAAACACACAAGAAGAGCGCAGAGTAAAAATAGACGTGGTCGCAGAAGACTTCACTACACTTGGCTTACCCAGCGTAAAACAAATAAATACAGAAGTCATTTCTGAAGTTGACCAGATAAGAGATCCTACTCCCGAAGCCACAGACAACATTTTGGTCCTCAAAGCATTTACTCAAGCAGAAACAAATTATCACAGTATTGAACTTACAGTACATATTTGTCAGACAACGGCAGTCACCACTGAAGAAGTCATGAAATCTCAGCGGGACGATGACGAGTTTCAACTCATGTTCAATTATCTGGAAAATAACGAACTACCAAATGACAGACGAGCAGCCGACATTCTACAAAAAATCTTGTGTGGCCTTCCCAAGACTGAAGATGGATACAACCAAATCCTCCTAATAGTTTGTACTTTCTCTAAATGGTGTGAAGCCTTTCCAATGAGAACCGGAACTGCAGCAGAGGTAGCAAAAATATGGTGCAACGAAATTATATGCAGATTTGGGCCATGCCGAGAGATTCTCACAGATTTAGGACAATGTTTTGTCGGACGACTTATAAAAGAAGTTTGCAGTATGTTCCAGATTACCAAACGTAATACATCATCGTATCACCCTGAAAGCAATGCTGCAACTGAGCGACAGAATAAAACTCTAGCCACCTCTTTAAAGATGTACTGTAGTAACAACCAGACAGCATGGGCGAAATATCTACCAAGTGTTATGATGGCATACAGAAATACAGTAGCCACCGAGTCAACCAAGTATAGTCCGTNGGAAGGTCTTTTATGGAGATTGCCGAAATTTTTCTGATTCCTATAAAAAATCGCTGCCAGCGCAGAACATAGTCTAACATGGGACCCTAAGGGAAAAGCATCTATTTGCTATCTCCTCTGACGCTACTGAAGCAAATTCAACCAATCTTTACAGTAAGGATGTATGGAAGGTACTTGGATCTGACAAAAAAGATGGCCTCCAGTGCAGAACATAGTTTAACATTGGAGCCAGGAATGAGATAACCATCCTTATAATCATCATCTCTGAAATGTATAGAAGGTCCTTTGCAAAAATTATTCATTTCAATAGGATTAGACAAAAAACATGGTTGCTAATGAAGAACATAGCTAAACATTTGCCCCCATTGGTAAGGAAACATCTTTTTTAGTCATGTATGACGTAGAAGCATTTTGCCAGGTGAGCGATACAGGCTCAGTCTCTGAGCCTCTAGTTTGTGAACGCAAACTCTCTGGAAGTAGAAGTGCAAATAACTTTGTAGGAATCTTTCTCATGTCATGATATGTAATTTTGCAGCAATTGTTATGTCTCCCCACTCTCCAGGGGAGACATGTTGTTTTTGTCTGTCTTTCTGTCTGTCTATCCATCCCTCACAAAATTTTGTGAGCACGAATTCTTGGATACCTTACATAGGAGTTGAGTAAAACTTGATACAATAATTGTGATTAAGTAAACATGAGCATATTGTACACAAATTTTTCCAAGAGTTATGGCCCTTTATATCATCATTGATTATAAAAAATTCAATTTAATATACTGTATACGTAGGGTATATGATTTGTGAGCGCAAATTCTTGGACACCTTACATGGGATTGGAATAAAACTTGACACACTCAATTGTCCCAAAGTGAAGATATGCATTTCATTTTATTATGTTGATCTGGAAATTTTTGCAAGAGTTATGGCCCTTTATGACTTGGAAAATTCTGTTCAATATGGGGTATATGGTTTGTGAGCTTGTATTCTTGGACACCGTACATTTTCATGGGATTGGAATAAAACTTGGCACACATAATTATCATGATGTGAAGATGTGCATATCATTTTTAGTGACGATCCATAAATTTTTTACATAAGTAAAGAGACCACTCACAATCCGCATCACCTTATACAACTCACCTGAAGTGTTTTGGGTACCTGTTTGATCATTTTAATGTGTATTTCTGTACTTTTTGGAACTGGAAGTTCCGTAGTCATGGGATAGTAAAATTATAGCTGACGTTGGCTGAACAAATCTGGCATATTTAACTGATCTAGTAGAATACAGCTCTTAAAATATATATGTAGTATGCAAAGATTTGCGGCTCATATTTCAATATACTTTTAAAACTCATTACACAGTTATGGTCCGTATGGAGTATTTTCCTTATTACTAGTACAATGTATGTTCACTCAGAATTATCGTCCGCGATTTGCATATGAATTCATTGAAGTTCTCTCTGACCTTTGACACAGAAGTCTAGTTTTGTTTAGGTCAAGTGATCGGTCATGTGATACAACATTGTACAAGACGGTGTGTTCGGTTTGTCAAAGCCATCCCCTTCTTTTTAGTACACCATGCCTTTTTAGTCGCAATATTGTAACACCATGTGCCTTTTGTATTTATTTGACAACATACATTTATTTATGTAGAAATGTGTGTGACCAGACACATATATGTCTGTTGTAACACAGAAGGTCACAGTTTGTCATTCGCAATGTCCTCAATACGAAGCAGTGTATTTTCGTCCATAATTTTTCAGTCAATCTTCTAATATCAGATACATGTACTTACATTCTTAAATTTGTTTCAATTGTTTAAGTTTTTGATTTGAGTATGTTTAACATTAACCACTCATGGTAGGGCATTGCTATTTGGTATGCAGTTGCATTAGCATCAGCACAGATTAATTTTGGCAGCATTTTGTGTCTTTGCCCCTGCAGTCATGCTCCACTGACTTTGAAATCTTCACTGTTTATCCTTTTTATATGACCGCAAAAATTTTGCGGTCGTATATTGGTATGGTGTTGGCGTCGTCGGCGTCTGCGTCGGTGTCGGCGTCGGCGTCTGTGGACAGCATACATGTAACTTTGCTTCTAGTGGACAGATCTTTATGAAATTTTAGTATGATGTATCTTGGCACACGGGTAAACAGAGGTTTTAATTTTGAGTTGATGGCCCCGCCCGTTTAAGAAAAAGGGGCCAAAAAGGGGTGAAATTGGGTGTTTTCACATTTTTGACTGTAGAATCTTTATTAATTGTTGGATTTTGATGGGGTTTGTTTCAGTGTGCTCCTGAGGAAATTTCCAATCTGGAGTATGCCAACGGATTTCACGTAGCATGTACAGCTCACGAGATAAATGGGGCTCAACAGGGGCAAATCTCAAAAAAATTAAATTTTTTATTTTTAGTCCGATTTTGATGCAGTTTTTTTCAATGGATTCCTTGTGAAAAATTAATATGGCGCTCAGCTATTAGATTTTTGATAACTTGTTTCCTTTCCCAGCTATGAGCGGCCGAACGGGGCCAAAATTGCGAATTTGCAGATTATGTAGAATTTTTATTTTTTATCGGATTTTGATGGGATTTTTTTCTTTGGATTCCTCTTGATCTAAGCTTTCGGTAATACGTCAACGGATTTGGCATAGCTCTTAAGTACCGAGCTACAAGGGGTCAAAGGGGCCAATATTGCAATTTCTCTTAATATGTCAAATCTTTATTTTTCATCGGATTTCGATGGGATTTTTTTCTTTGGATTCCTCTTGATCTAAGCTTTCGGTAGTATGTCAACTGATTTTGTATAGGTCTTACCGTTTCCGAGCTACAAGGGGTCAAAGGGGCCAAAAATGCAATTTTTCTAAACATGTCAAATCTTTATTTTTCATCGGATTTCAATGGGATTTTTTTCTCTGGATTCCTCTTGATCTAAGCTTTCAGTATAATGTCAACAGATTTGGCGTAGCTCTTACCGTTTCCAAGCTTCAAGGGGTCAAAGGGGCCAATATTGCAATTTTTCTTAATATGTCGAATCTTTATTTTTCATCGGATTTCGATGGGATTTTTTTCTTTGGATTCCTCTTGATCTAGGCTTTCAGTAATATGCAACGGATTTGGCATGGCTCTTACTGTTTCCGGGCTACAAGGGGCAAAGGGGCCAAAAATGCAATTTTTCTAAATATGTCAAATCTTTATTTTTCATCGGATTTCGATGGGATTTTTTTCTTTGAATTCCTCTTTATCTAAGCTTTCATGAGTATGCCAACGGATTTTTTGTAGGTCTTATAATTACCGTTTCGGAGCTACAAGGGGTCAAAGGGGCCAAAAATGCAATTTTTCTGAATATGTCAAATCTTTATTTTTCATTGGATTTTGATGGGATTTTTTTCTTTGGATTCCTCTTGATCTAAGCTTTCAGTAATATTGCAACAGATTTGGCGTAGCTCTTACCGTTTCCGAGCTACAAGGGGTCAAAGGGGCCAAAAATTGCAATTTTTCTAAATATGTCATATCTTTATTTTTCATCAGATTTCGATGGTTTTTTTTTCTTTAAATTTCTATGTCTGTAAAGTTTTAGTTGATAGTACATATTCTGCATAGCTTTTACGGTTTTTTATCAGTAAGTAATCAAAAGGGTTGATTTTTTCCCTATTTTGTTTCTAGCTAATAACTGTGTCTAGCTTCTTTTTGTGTCCATCTAATTATTGTGTCAAGCTCTTTACTGTGTCCACATTCACTTTAAAAATATCAGTGGTCGACATGCTGCGGTCGTATCATGCTGCGCTTGGCATAGCCCTTTATTATCAAATGTTTAGGTTTTTGATTGAGTTTGTTTAACATCAACCACTCATGGTAGCACATTGATATTTTGTATGCAGTTGCATTAGCATCAGCACAGATTAGTTTTGCAGCATTTTATGTCTATGCCCCTGCAGTCATGCACCACTGACTTTAAAATTTTTCACTGTGTGTCAAATGTTTACGGTTTTGCTACAGCCTGTTTAACATGAACTTCTCTTGGTAGGCCATTGGTACTAGTACTTGGTTTGCAGATACAACATTTGTTAAGATTTATTAGAATACTGCAGTCATGGTTCATCAACTTTGAACTTTTTACACTATACATGTACCAGAGGCTCGACATCACTCTGTGATGACAGTTTATTTTTTAATGGATTCCTTATAAAAAAACAAACATAGTGCTCAGCAATCTTTAAAAGTGTTTTCGTTTCGGAGCTATAATGGATCAAAAGGGGCCAAAATTGAACTTTTACAAAGTACCTGAACTTTTTATTTTTCATCGAATTTTGATGGTGTTTGTTTCTTTGGATTCCTCTTAACATATGCTTTCGGTAGTTTGCCAGCGGATTTTGCATAGCTCTTGCCGTTTCTGAACTATAAGGGGCCCAAAATCCCACCAAAAATTTTTTATTTTTCTTCGGATTTTGATGGGGTTTCGTTCGTTCCTTTTGATTCTTCTTAATTACCTAAGCTTTCAATAGTGTGTCAACAGATTTTGTGTAACTCTTACCGTTTTTGAGTTATAAGAGGCCAAAGAGGGCCAAAATTTATTTTTACAAAGTACATGAACATTTTTTTTATTGGATTTTGATAGGATTTGGGTTTTGTTGTTGTTTTTTGTCCAGCATTATTTTGTTACAGCATTACATTGAATGTACACTTTTTATACGACCGCAAAAAAATTTTTGAGGTCGTATATTGGTATGATACTGGCGGTGTCGTCGTCGGCGTCTGTAGACTCTTCGTTTCCGTGCGATAACTTCAGTTCTAGTTGATCAATCCTTATGAAATTTTAACATAATGTTGCTTGTCACAAAAGGAAGGTTGGGATTGATTTTGGGTATTGTGGCCCCGCCCGTTTTTTTAAAAAAGGGCCAAAAAGGGCCAAATTAGGTGTTTTCATATATTTGGCTGTAGAATATTTATTATTTATCGGATTTCGATGGGGTCTCTTTCAGTGTGATCCTTAGGAAATTTGGAATCGGAAGTATGTCAACGGATTTTATGTCACATGTACCGTTAATGAGATAAATGGGTCCCAAATGGGGGAAATCTCAAAAATCTATTTTTTTCATTTCTTGTCCGATTTTGATGCAGTTTTTTTCATTAGATTCCTTATGAAAAATTAATATGGCGCTCAACTTTTATATTTTTGGTAACTTGTTTCCTTTCCGAGCTATGAGGGGCCGAACGGGGCCAAAATTGCAAATTTGCTGATTACCTGAAATTTTTATTTTTCATCGGATTTCGATGGGATTTTTTTCTTTGAATTCCTCTTGATATAAGCTTTCATTAGTATGTCAACGGATTTTGCGTTTCTCTTACCATTTCCAAGCTACATGGGGTCAAAGGGACCAAAATTGCAAATTTTCGAAATATGTGAAATCTTTATTTTTCATCGGATTTCAATAGGATGTTTTTTCTTTGGATTCCTCTTGATGTATGCTTTCAGCTGTATGGCAGCGGATTTTGTGTTGCTCTTACCGTTTTCGAGCTACAAGGGGTCAAAGGGGCCAAAATTGCAACTGATTCAAGCCCTTTATTGTGTCCATTTAATTACTGTATCAAGCTCTTTACTGTGTCTTCATTTATTTGAATTGCACTCATGTTCAAATTTCAGTATTCGACATGCTGCGGTCGTATCATACTGCGCTCGGCGTAGCCCTTTATTCCACATGCTGTGGTTGTATCATGCGCTCTTTGTGTAGCGGTTCATTTATTTTTCGTGAGATTTTAATGTGGTTTCTTTCTTTGGATTCTTCTTGACATAAGCTTAATTTCAGTAGTATAACGACAAATTTTGTATACCTCTTACCATTTCAGAGCTATAAGGGGCCGTATGTTGCAAAAATCACACTTTTACAAAGTATTGAATTTTAAAAATTTTTATTGGATTTTTATGGAATTTGAGTCTTTAGTGAAGCAAATGACTGTGTCCAGCAACTTACTTACATTATTAAACCAAACCATGTGCATGCCTTTACATTTGTAAACAAAACAGCGTGTTCATCGCATCAAGTCCTTGATCGCATGGAAAGACAATAAATAGACTTATACAGCAATATTGAACATAGATATGCATTCAAATATAAATCATTACATAAACCAACTGTCACCTAGTCGATTTGCTATTTTAATGGGCTGATGATATCAACAAGATTCGGCTGCAATAGAAATTAATACACACAGCCGATTAACACAAAATATCTGAAGACCATATGTTCATTACGCTGCAACAAAGTTCGTGTTATTATGTGGCAATAAACAAGATATATGAATTTTTTTCACCAATAACTGAATAAGTACCTAAATAGATAGTATTTTGCGATTTTGATCACTGGCATGGCCATAGCTAATACCAGTTTGAAATGTATTATGAAAAATGCAAAATCTGTAGTGCATTCTTTGGAACCGATCTTCGCAATAAGGTGGCCAACCACCTTAAAATGTTTTTGGAAAAAGGGTATGATACAGGGCTAGCCATGCGATAAAGGGTATGTGATAAAGGGTAAGCCATACGATAAAGGGTATGACGTCATAGTGTAAATTTGGAATGAAAGTCATTCACTGTATCACATATTCAAAACATCTGTATTTATTACTAAACATATGATAAATGCTATTAATTATAAATGGTGAGTCAATGGTGAAATACCTCATTATTTATTTGGTAAATTATTGTTTTACTGCATTTAAAATGCCAACTCCTACAACGAAAAATAAAAGAACAAGGCTTCGGATACAAAAGAGATTCACCAAAATACAAGTAAAAACAGCAAATAAAATGTGAGAATGAAGTATATCCAATTTCTATCCAGTTTTTAGCTCACCTGGCCTAAAAGGCCATGTGAGCTTTTGCCATCACTATGCGTCGGTCGTCCGTCGTCTGTCTGTCTGTCTGTCTGTCTGTCTGTCCGTCAACAATTTCAAAAATCTTCTCCTCTGAAACCGCTGGGCCAAATGTAACCAAACTTGACTTGAATCATCACCAGGGTATGGCTTCTCAAAATTGTGTTCGATTAGTCGGCTGGTCAAACAACATGGCCGCCATTGCTAAAAATAGAACATAGGGGTAAATTGCAGTTTTTGGCTAATAACTCGAAAACCATTACAGATATCAAAAATCTGACATGGGATTAAAACTGATCAGCATGATGAGATCTACCCACTGTGCAATTTTGAAGAAAATCTGAAAACCCGTGTCGGAGTTACAGCCCTTTTTCCGTTAAATTTTCAAAATTTTTGCATTTTTTATTTTTTATTTCAAAAACTGTAACAGATAGAGGTCAAGTGTAAATTGCAGAAATGTTCAGCATATCAAGATCTACCCACCCTGAAATTTTGAAGAAAATCCATAAACGGTTATAGGAGTTATTGCCCTTTTTTCACCGAATTTTTTAAATTTTTGTATTTTTCATCTTTTATTTCCAAAACTAAAGAAGATAAAGGTTAAGTGTAAATTGATGAAATGTTTGCCATGCTGTGGCGACTTCAAAATTGATGTTGAAAATTGTTCCTTGACCGCCATTTTCAAAATGGCTGCCAAAAAAGGTTGGAAAATTCAACATTGTCCGATTTCAATGAAATTTGGTTTCCAAATAGATATTGATGTTGTGACTTCAAAACCGGTGTTGAAAATTGTTCGTTGACTGCCATTTTCAAAATGGCCGCCAAAAAAGGCGAGAAAATTCAACATTGTCTGATTTCAACGAAATTTTGTTTCCAAATAGATATTGATGTTGCGACCTCAAAACCGGTGTTGAAAATTGTTAGTTGACTGCCATTTTCAAAATGGCCGCCAAAAAAGGAGGGAAAATTTTACATTGTCTGATTTCTATGACATTTGGTTTCCAAATTGGTCTTGATGTCGCAACTTCAAAACTGATGTTAAAAATTGTTCGTTGACCGCCATTTTTAAAATGGCCGCCAAAAAAGGTGGGAAAATTCTACATTGTCCAATTTCAATGAAATTTGATTTCCAAGTAGATATTGATGTTGCGACTTCAAACCGATGTTGAAAATTGTTTGTTGACTGCCATTTACAAAATGACGTCTCAGCTTCAAAACTGGTTTGAAAGTGGTCCTTAGCAAGAACGTTTTTTGTCAAAACAGCCCAACAAAGAAATATAGTAAAACATGATCAGACTTTAAAAACAGTTCAAAATATTGGAGGTGTTTGAGCTACGAAAGTTTGAGAAACTAAAGATCAACTGTATAACTTGCAATGTTACCTTCATTGTGGCAACTGAAAGCCAGGTGAGCGATACAGGCTCCTGGGAGCCTCTGGTTACATGTCCTAACAGGTGTGGAAACATTTGTTCTCATCTCTAGACAGGAGAACAAGTCCACACTCACTTAGGGTCCATCTACATATTAAGCTCACACTTTATGTAAACACTCACCCAAATGTACCCCTTTTTCGGTTGTATCTTGCTAAGCTTTGGGAAGCCCAAGTATTCAGCCAATTTAATGTCTAGACTCATCACATATAGTCTATAGCTAGATTTATTTGGATACACACCAGTCTGAAACATGTGTCCTTGACCTCAATTTCATGGTTCAGTGACTTTGTCAAAATAATGTAAATTTCTCTCTAACTGTTTTATCTGGACTTGTTTTGCTTGACATAAAGCAAGATTTTTATGCTCCGCCTACGAAAGTAGGGGGCCATATAGTGTTCGGATCTGTCTGTCCGTCCGTCCTAAGTTAGGTTTACCCTCAGGTTTAAGTTTTTTTTCTATGAAGGATGTATATTTAGGGTACAATTAAACAAAAATCATAATAAAAATTTATCCATGCTGCCAACTTCTTGCTTCACTGATTATGGAAAAAAAGGGGATAGTATGAGGTTTACCCTCAAGTTGAAGTTTTTAGCTCACCTGGCTATGCCAGGGTGAGCTTTTGCCATATCTTTGCGTCCAGCGTCTGTCTGTCCGTCCGTCTCCTCTGAAACCACTGAGCCAGTCCAAACCAAACTTAGTGACAATAGTCCTTTGGTGGCCCCCTTTAAAAATTGTGTCGATCATGTTCATACCCCATCAAAGATGGCTGCCAGCGGGGACCATAGTTAAACATTGGACCCTTTGGGAAATAATATTCAAAGATCTTCTCCTCTGAAATTACTGGGCCAATTGGAATCAACTTAATCACATTAGTCCTTGGGTGGTACCCTTCAAAAGAGGAGTCGCTCAGCTCCGTACCCCATCCAAGATGGCCGCCAGTGGGGACCATAGTTTAACATTGGACCCTGTGGGAAAACATTCAGATGTCTTCTCTCCTGAAACTACTAAGCCAATTGGAACTAAACTTGGCAACAATAGTCCTTGGGTGGTTGTCTTTAAAAGTGGTGTAGCTCAGTTCTATACCCCATCCAAGATGGCCGCCAGCATGGACCATAGTTTAACATTGGACCCTCTGGGAAATAACATTCAAAGATCTTCTCTTCTGAAATTACTAGGCAAATGGGGAACCAAACTTTGCAACAATAGTCTTTAGGTGGTCCTCTTTTAAAGTGGTGTTGCACAGGCCCATACCCCATCCAAGGTGGCCGCCAGCAGGGACCATAGTTTAACATTGTACCTTATGGGAAAACATTCAGAGATCAGAGGCCAGATGGAAACAAGCTTTTGGGAATCAGCAAATTGGAACCATAGTTTAACATAGACAGCTGTCTATGTTGAAGATCCAGGTGAGCGATTACATGTCCCCTAGGAGCTTTTGGTTTTTTCTGTGAAGGATGTATGCCATTATCATAAAATTTTATATAAATACACATTAAGGTCTAATTAAACCAAAATTAAAAATTTATAACAACCAACTTCATGCTTCACTGATCATGGGAAAAAGGTTGGTGGTATGAGTTTTACCCACATGTTTAAGGTTTTTTTTTCTGTAAATGGTGTATGCTATGATCATTAAACTTTATTTAAATACACATTAAGGTCTAATTAAATAAAAATCACAAAATATAGCATTGTTCAAAAGAGTAGTGAGGTGGGGGTACTGTGTCTGTTAGACACATACTCTTGTTATGTTAATACAAACCTGTCTGACATCTATTGAGTAATCTTAAAACTTTATCTCAATTTTATGATTCAGCGAGTTTTCTCAATTTCTTATATAAGTTGACGTCAACTGTAATGTGCAGATGAACCATAATTTTGGCCTTAATTATATGACAGTTTTTCATTTGTCCTTTTGACCTGAACCTGGCCATTGCAATCCAAGTGCAGACAGGCGAGACATCTTTTAGGGTCCACACTTAAAATCTTCTTCTCTGAAACTACCGTTTTCAGTTGTAGATAATACGCATTTATACATTATACGCACCCCCAAATCGGCCAAAAAATCCCTGGAAAAAAGCTTGTTCTACTGTATAATACGCAGGGGATTTTAGGCAAATAGTTGATAGTTTAGGAAAGTAGAAAATCGTGACATATTCGTGGCAGAAATAGTAAAATACGGCTGTATGTAAAGATTGAACGTCAATGCTAAACGGCAGAAGATGATAGGTTAAAAATGTGTCATCAACAGTTGCTATATACTTGGAAGCTAGCGAGATTTATGGAGTATAATTGTTCTTTCATAGACCTAAGGAAATATTAAAATCGGCAATAGCTTTTTATATACAACAACAGTATTGTTACATACAGCTCATTGTAATTCTTACTAGAAAAAATAAATGCCTTATCGTAATTACGTTTTCTATAATACCTATCTAATGATCAAAAGAATATCCATTTGTATTTATTGTCTTCCAAAAATAATTATTCTCTTTGCCCAGCTTGGGATGTGACCATGCTTCCTTTTATGTGTGAGAAGAAAGGGTTTATTAATGTCACTGTGACAGCTTATCCGTATGATCACAATTCACAGGTTTACATAATCACAGTTAATTATAGATGGTCACTGTTCAAATAGACAACTTATCCCAATAATCACAATTCACAAAGTTTATACATTATCATTGTCAAAACACTATAATTACATAATTTCTATACATGCATCTCTAATTAGTGTCTACACTTCCCCTCAATGACCCTCAACAGCTGATTGCACATGATACACAAATATTTACCTTGAACTGTTCCCGGTAACATCAACAGATAGATAATAAAATTGCTACCGGAAACCAGTCTTCATAATGTGTATATTTTAATAGAGATTTAGGTTTCCATCACTGTCAAGAGGAAAACAATAAACAATAAAATATAATGATGTCACAAACTTTTTGTTTTGTTTCTTATATAAGTTTCAAGGACCAAAATAAATATATTTTACATGACATAAGCGATATACGAACGTAATGCACAATCTTAAAATGGCGGTCGGAAAAACAATGACAAACGAGCATAACGATAAATATTGGAGTTTATTATGGGATTTATTTACATTTGACAGTAGAAATAGGTATGATAGCCATTCTTTCACCCGAAAACCCACTGAAATACATCCGGCAGCATTTTCAACTATAAAATGAACGTCGTGCACGTTCACAAAACGAATGTAGAAAATACACAAACGATCCCATTGCAAACATTTTTAATTAATAACACTAACAACAAGGTTAAAAATCTTTATTGGTGTACAAACATACCTTTTAACTTACCTAACGAACTTGGACTGGATTCAATGGTGATTTCTGGCCGCTACGTTGCAAAATTACATCGAGGAAAAATGGGATTTTTGTCCGTTGTGATAGATTATACGCACCCCTTCTATAAAAATTATTTTCAAGTAAAAAATGTGCGTATAATCTACAACTAAAAACGGTACATGGCCGATTGGGACCAAACTTTGCTGGAATGGTCCTTAGGTGGTATCCTTTCAGAATTAAGTCTGATGACCCCAACCCCAACCATGGCAGCCAACATCAATCGACAGTTTCAACATAGGACCTATGGGCAAAAATGGTTTAAAAGTCTCCCCTGAAACAATTGCATGTGTTTCTAAAACAATGGATGAATTGTATATCTTTATTTCAGTGATGCTATTATTATATTTTTCAGAACAGCAAGCATATATGTCAATGTTTCACTTGGCATTACAAACTGATATGAAAAATGGTCATGCTAAAGATTGGATAGAAGCATTGATAAGAATCCTGATGAAATGTCTTGGTGTTGATGAGTCTGATATACGTGGTTTTACTCCAGTTCTGCATGACAATACCAACACTGCAGTGGAAACTGTTAATAATGATTTTAAAAACCCAATGACAGAAACTGAGTTTAACATGTTTAATGCACCTTACAGCAGTTTCTCAAATAGCTCTTCATCTTCAATATCAAGCTTTAAGGAGGATATTGATATCAATGAAGGCCATCCACCATTAAATCTCGAGTCAACAAGACATACTGAACATTCACAAGAAGTTAAACCCAAGAGAGTTGTGCCAGATTATTATGTTGGACTGCCTGCTTTTCCTGGTGTGTTTGCATTAGTATTTGAAATGAATACTGCATTTCAGGAGTCAAAAATTGAGCAAAATATACGACAAATGTTGTCCAAACTGTTCTTTCAAGACGTTGTGTTTGGCATTCTTGTTTCAACAAACATATTTCGACTATCAGTTATGATAAAAAAGGATAAAGTTATTCAATTTGCAAGTACAACCCCTATCGCATTTACAGGTATTGAGAAGCTCGATTTGAAAGAGTTAAATTCAATGTGTACCTTCGTATATAGAGTTATGAAATGGGCAATTAAAACAAAATGCATTTTAAAAACCCAGTTGTCTTAACAACATGCAGCTTGCACTTCTTGGCCTTAAGTTTGATGCTATTAATCGCTTAATTTCTCGCCAACGGTCTAAAATATGTGGTCGGTTAAAGACTTTCAGTTTCACTTGATTTTAGAAACTTTTTCTATATAGAGAAAACAATTCTATGTGCTTCGTGTTATCGAAGATACTCTTGAGTTTTGATGAAATTTCCCAAAGTTTAGATAAACTAAGCGTTGAGCTTAACATTACAAATTTGCTCCTAGAATTAGGTTTTTATAGTAATTTCCAAGTGGAATGAGTTTTGAAGTTCTCTTTTTTTAATTATAACTGGGTCGATGGCTCAGTCTAATGGTGGGTTGTAACTCCATGGAGATTCATCAGAATAATCGTCCAGTTCTTCTGTTTTGGAAAATAAAAACTATAATTAAAGAAGTTACAACATCAAAAACTGGGCAAATTTTATAGATTTACAAGGAAGTGTACTAGGATTTTTACTGTTGTTACGTTTGTTTTTATATGCCCGTCGAAAGACGAACGTATTATGGTATACCCTCCGTCCGTACGTTAACTTTTTGGTTTCCGAAGATTTTTTTGTAACCACTGGACATTTAGTATATGAGTATATCTAGGTGAGATACGGATCAGGTTCAAATTTGGTTCCGGTCGGTTGATTTTGTACAGAGTTTTGGCCCTTGGACTTAGTGAAATTTTGAAATGAATAGGTTTCGCGAGTTTTTTTCTGTAACCGCTTGACAAATTGATTTCATATTTGGTATATAAGTATATCTAGGTGAGATACAGACCAAGTTCGAATTTGGTTCTGGTTGGATGATTTTGTACAGAGTTATGGCCCTTTTACTTGGCGAAATTGAATTTGATATTTGCTAATTGTTACATCTTGATAAAGCACATATTCTGTTTGATTTTTTTTTCAATCAAAATTTTGTTGTGGTCCAACAATGCCATAAAGTTCAAGTTGACAGTGGACAGGCGTATCATGCACTCTTAGCGCAGCAGTTTATTTGATTTATCATATTGGCTATAGGGGAAGGTTTGAGCCCAATAAAACTAGTTTAACCCCGCTGCAGCAGGTTTGCGCCTGTCCTAAGTCAGGAAATTTATTAAGCCTTTGTGTGTCTTGTCTGTTTTTCTAGTTAGTTTAATTCATGTCTGTAGGAGTTTGGGATGATGTTTATTTCGGTGACTTTATTTACTCTTTATTTAGGGGGCCGACTCTGACCTGCCGTTGGGTGTGGGGTTTCCTCACCGTTCATTGAAGCTCTTATTGTGGCTTTGAATTGTTATTACTCCCCTTTAGGTCATTGTCTCTTTGTCACATTCCCCGTTTCCATTCTTTTTATGCCCCCGCCGCTAGGCGGTCGGGGGCATTAAGGTTTACCCTGATCCGTACGTCTGTCCATATGTCCGTCGACCATACTGCCATCTTTTTAGTTTCCGGATGATAACTTGAGTATCCTACATCGGATCAAAATTAAACTTGGTCACATGCTTACTTATCACCCAAGACAGAACCCTATCGATTTCCAGGTTGGTACCCCAAGGTCAAGGTCACAGTTGCTAAAAATAGACTAAAATTTCAACACAATTTTGGTTTCCGAATGATTACTTGAGTATCCTGCATCTGATCAAAACCAAACTTGGTCATTTGCTTACTTATCACAAAAGACATAATCCCATAGATTTTAGCGTTGATACCCCCAAGGTCAAGGTCACAGTTGCTAAAAATAGATTAGTTTTACATATAAGACTGTTTCTCAGATTATTTGTTGGAAACACATTATATCAAAAGCAAACCAGTTCCAGTGCCTATTTATCACAGGAGAAAGATCCTTTTTAGCTCACCTGACTATAGCCAGGGTGAGCTTTTGCCATAACTTTTTATCCGTCGTCCGTCTGTCGTCTGTGCGGCGTAAACTTTTCATACAAAGATCTTCTCCTCTGAAACTACTGGGCCAATTGAAACCAAACTTTGCCACAATAGTCCTTAGGTGGTCCCCTGCAAAAAAGTTGTTTTTCAGATCTGCGCTATATCCAAGATGGCTGCCAGCGGGGATCATAGTTTTAACATTGGACCCTATGGGAAAACACTTTCAAAGATCATCTCCTCTGAAAGTACATGGCCAATTGAAACCAAACTTGGCCACAGTAGTCCTTAGATGGTCCCCTTCAAAAGAGTTGTTTTTCAGATCCGGGCTATTTCCAAGATGGCCGCCAGCGGGAATCACAGTTTTAGCATTCCACCATACGGGAAAACACTTTCAAAGATCTTCTCCTCTGAAAGTACATGGCCAATTGAAACCAAACTTAGCCACAATAGTCCTTAGATGGTCCCCTGCAAAAAGTTGTTTTTCAGATCCGCGCTATATCCAAGATGGCCGCCAGCGGGGATCATAGTTTTAACATTAGACCCTATTGGAAAATACTTTCAAAGATCTTCTCCTCTGAAACTAGTTGGCCAATTTAAACCAAACTTGGCCACAATAGTCCTTAGATGCTCCCCCTCAAAAAAGTTGTTTTTCAGATCTGCACTATATCCAAGATGGCCACCAGCAAGGATCATAGTTTTAACATTGGACCCTATGGGAAAACACTTTCAAAGATCATTTCCTCTGAAAGTACATGGCCAATTGAAACCAAACTTGGCCACAATAGTCCTTAGATGGTCCCCTTCAAAAGAGTTGTTTTTCAGATCCGGGCTATTTCCAAGATCGCCGCCAGCGGGAATCACAGTTTTAGCATTCCACCATACCGGAAAACACTTTCAAAGATCTTCTCCTCTGAAAGTACATGGCCAATTGAAACCAAACTTAGCCACAATAGTCCTTAGATGGTCCCCTGCAAAAAGTTGTTTTTCAGATCCGCGCTATATCCAAGATGGCCGCCAGCGGGGATCATAGTTTAACATTGGACCCTATGGGAAAATACTTTCAAAGATCTTCTCTTCTGAAACTACTGGGCCAGTTGAAAGCAAACTTAGCCACAATAGTCCTTAGATGGTCCCCTGCAAAAAAGTTGTTTTTCAGATCCACGCTATATCCAAGATGGTCGCCAGCGGAGATTATAGTTTTAACATTGGACCCTATGGGGAAATACTTTCAATGATCTTCTCCTCTGAAACTACATTTCCAACTGAAACCAAACTTGGCCACAATAGTCCTTAGATGGTCCCCTTCAAAACAGTTGTTTTTCAGATCCGGGCTATATCCAAGATGGCCGCCAGCGGGAATCATAGTTTTAACATTGGACCCTATGGGAAAATACTTTCAAAGATCTTCTCTGAAACTACATGGCAAATTGAAACCAAACTTGGCCACAATAGTCCTTAGATGGTCCCCTTCAATAAAGTTGTTTTTCAGATCTGAGCTATATCCAAAATGGCCGCCAGCGGGGATCATAGTTTTAACATTGGAACCTATGGGAAAAAACTTTCAAAGATCTTTTCCTCTGAAACTACTGGGCCAATTGAAAGCAAACTTGGCCACAATAGTCCTTAGATGGTCCCCTGCAAAAAAGTTGTTTTTCAGATCCACGCTATATGCAAGATGGCCGCCAGTGGGATCATAGTTTTAACATTGGACCCTATGGGAAAAATACTTTCAAAGATCTTCTCCTCTGAAACTACTGGGCCAATTGAAAGCAAACTTAGCCACAATAGTCTTTAGATGGTCCCCTGCAAAGCACTTGTTTTTCAGATTCGCGCTTTATCCAAGATGGCCGCCAGCAGGGATCATAGTTTTAACATTGGACCCTATGGGAAAATACTTTCAAAGATCTTCTCTGAAACTACATGGCCAATTGAAACCAAACTTGGCCACAATAGTCCTTAGATGGTCCCCTTCAAAAAAGTTGTTTTTCAGATCCGGGCTATTTCCAAGATGGCCGCCAGCGGGAATCTCAGTTTATACATTGCACCATACGGGAAAACACTTTCAAAGATCTTCTCCTCTGAAACTATATGGCCAATTGAAACCAAACTTGGCCTAAATAGTCCTTAGATGGTCCCCTGCAAAAAGTTGTTTTTCAGATCCGGGCTATATGCAAGATGGACGCCAGCGGGGATCATAGTTTTAACATTGAACCCTATGGGAAAATACTTTCAAAAGATCTTCTCCTCTGAAACTACTGGGCCATTTGAAACCAAACTTGGCCACAATGGTCCTTAGATGGTCCCCCTCAAAAAATGGGAAAATACTTTCAAAGATCTTCTCCTCTGAAACCACTGGGCCAATTGAAACCAAACTTTGCCACAATAGTCCTTAGATGGTCCCCCTGCAAAAAAAGTTGTTTTTCAGATCCGCGCTATATCCAAGATGGCCGCCAGTGGGGATCATATTTTTAACATTGGACCCTATGGGAAAATACTTTCAAAGATCTTCTCCTCTGAAACTACTGGGCCAATTAAAACCAAACTTGGCCATAATAGTCCTTAGATGGTCCCCTGCAAAAAAGTTGTTTTTCAGATCCACGCTATATCCAAGATGGCCGCCAGCACTGATCATAGTTTTAACATTAGAACTGCACCCCCATCCAAAATAGCTGCCAGTCTGGAATAAAGTTTAACTTAAGATCAATGTCTATTAACAAATTTGAAAATGATGCCCTTAAAACATTCGGATTATTTTAACTGCACATGTCAGCCGTAGCCCAGGTGAGGGATACAGGCACTTGAGAGCCTTTTGTTTATAATTATTTGATATATATATATTGTACATAGTTATGCCTTTAATAATTTAAGGGTTTCGATTACAAGGAGGCGGGGCATCCGTGTCCCATGGATACATTCTTCCATTTTTATACGACCGCAAAAATTTTGCGGTCGTATATTGGTATGGCGCTGGCGTCGTCGGCGTCGTCGGCGTCTGTGGACAGCGTAACTTTGCTTCTAGTGGACGGATCATTATGAAATTTTAGTATGATGTATCTTGGCACACGCGTAAACAGAGGTTTTAATTTTGAGTTGGTGGCCCCGCCCGTTTTAGAAAAAGGGGCCAAAAAGGGGTAAAATTGGGTATTTTCACATTTTTGACTGTAGAAACTTTATTAATTGTTGGATTTTGATGGGGTTTGTTTCAGTGTGCTCCTGAGAAAATTTCCAATCTGGAGTATGCCNTTTGCAAATAAATTCCAACTACTTCAAAGGAATCTAACTTACAATAAGTAGATGTTCATTCACATATCGTTTGGAATATTCAAAATGGTCGCGGTTGCCGTGGAAAGTGAAAAAAAGGCGGGGAAATTCAGAGTGCCTCAAATTTGATGAAACTTTACAAGAAGGATGTCTAGCACCAATAGAAATGGTTTTGGGTCTCAGAATTTTCAAATTGGCTGCTGTTGCCATGGAAACTGGAAAAAGACAGTAAAATTCAAGTGCCTCAAAATGGATGAAACTTTAATGGAAGATTGCCTAGCACCCATAGAACTGATTTTCAGGCTCAGAACTTCCCTTTTGTATATTTTGGAAAAAGGGGAAACATATCATTGTGTCCATACTTGTACTGTGTCAACACCTGTATTGTGTCAACACACACTTAAATTTGCACTTGTCATATTGATTCAGGGTTCAATGATAGGGGGCATAATTGGTTGCCATTCGGCGACAGCTCTAGCTCTAGCAAACTGTTTGCAGCCTAGGTAATATTACTTTTCATCACTTATCGCTAAAGAAGTCACAATCATATACAAATAAGAAAAACCTGTGTATGAACAAGGGCAATCTTTCATTTGTATTTTTCTGTTGCAGTTTGCTTGTGGATTATGATGCGATTGTAATTGCGGCCATTGTAGGTGTTTACTATCTATTGTTTGTAATTATAAAACTTACTCCTATAAATGATATATATATATAGATGTTCATTTTTTTTAATTTATTTTATTTAGATACTTTATTGTTCTTAATCGATTTCTACACATCTTTTGATTTCCCTTTTTAAGATGGATTGAATTTACCAGCACTGACAAGAAATAGATTGTCAAAATTGCCTTCTATAGAAAGTAATTCTGTAATAACTTACGAATTTAGTTATTTCAAAATAGGAAAGGGGTATAAAAATTACCCACCCTTACCAAAAATGTGTCTACATTGAACCAATATTAGGTCAAAACCAGTGTTCCTAGTTGTAAAATTTACATAAATATATAAAACAGCTCTTTGCCAACAATCCAATTCCCTATAAACTGGTTTTGCTGTATATGCAAGTATTGGTGTAAATTTCCAGTATTTCGATGATCAAAGCAAATCATTGCATTTCATCATTAAAACAAATCTTTAATCTTTAATTTATCTGGAGTCATTATGAGCACGACAAATAGTACAAAAACATGACGTCAGCATAGCAACCCGCGCGTGACGCCTTAACAGTGACCGATATTTTCGTGATAGTGTCCAGTTCGGTGATACTAACAATATCCGTCTCTGTAGATCAAAGGAAAATCATACAAATTACCGATAAGTAATTGTATTTTCTTGTTTTATAATTTCAAAATGGTGTGATATTTGTGATCACTGACCTCACATAATTCGCAATATGAAACAAATTATGAAATTTCTCAGTGCAATTTATTCTGACATAGGAAGGGCTATTTCTTAGAGAGAATTCTTTGTTACTTTTTGCAACAAACACATGACAAACTCACATCTATACATTAGAATACTGAAACGTCAATATATCAATGGCAGTTAAGACAAAAGACTTTCACATGATGATATAGATGCTCAACTTTTTCAACAATAGAAAATAAATCGAACCAATAGTTAATAAAAAAAAAACACACACACACACAAACTAAATAAAAACACAACAGGCAGTCCCAAATTTATGAATCTATAATAAATATATTGAAGTGTCCCCGCAATTACCTCTCTAAGCTGATCAAAACTTTCATTCACATAGACGCCAGAGTATAGAAGGTTTAGCTTTATGTAAGTTTAATTTATAGACATTTTACATTTTACAAGAACAAAACAAAGCATTCCATTTTACCATGACAAAAACTCTAATGCAGTCATTGAATGATAAAGAAAAATACCCAAAAGAGGTAATATCAGACCACTGAGGTATTAATACCTTCATGATCAGACTAAATAATACGTCTGAAAACTGAAAAACAACACTGACAATAGAGTGAGTACGTCATGTAGTGCAGACGCTTCCGATTGTTTTACTTTAAGTATAATGGTTGTAATGGGATATTGACGCCGCATACCATCATATATCTACATGGTAATGTAGTTATAACAAAAGACTAGTGCATCACCATATTTGATCTGAGTTGAGAGGTCTTTCTCGAAAATAGATGGATTCTTTATTGAAAGAGCCGAAGAGCAGGCAAAATACCATACCAATAATTCGTTGTGATATCTACAGTCAAGCCAAAAAACCAGAAGTTATGATTATCTAAAACACATACAATATACTCATTGTTTGATCAAATTGAGTATGTATGTGTGTTACTCGACTTACCGGCCAGAACTGATCGTATCCGAGTTCTGGCATTTGGATTCACCAGTTGATAATTCCAATTGCTAATGTAACGTCCAGTTTCATTGGTCAACGTCATGAACAACAAAAAAGTTATTCTCGTATAAACTTTTCTTGTCATTTAATACACCCCGACGTTAAATAGTGCAGTATATGGTGACGTAAAAATCAGTGACAAGTTCAAAGTTGAAAGGATTGGAATTATAAGAAATAAAAGTAATTTTGGAGGAGTTTATGGATGTGTAAACGCGGCCTTTCAATAACAAACTCTACATTTGTGAGTGAGTCGGCCGCGTTTACACATCGATAAACTCCTCCAAAATCACTTTTATTCCTATAATGTTTGTCCACATACGTCACAAACATTTCGTACGCAAATAACAAGAATGTACTTCATTTATTGTCTATGATAAAACATTTATTCTAATATGACGTCCTTGAGGATGGTCACTCCTCAAGTTTATTATATCAAGGATTTACAGTTGTAATTTTTATTTACCAGAATATGAATCTATTTTGAGCAAAAATTATTGATAGGTCAGTGTGGTCGTATTTGAGATTTAAATGTACGAAATTTTGGCAAGAAACCAAACTTCTCTAGACTATTCATTCACTTTCCATTAAGGTAATCAACCTTTGAAATTCGATGGAGGAATATCAAGAATTTCATCAAATTTTGTCAGAAGCCATTGAACATGTGTACAATCATATTTTGAAAAGTGGGGGTCGGTGTGCAAAATTTTCTAATGCATCATAATGGATAAAATAAGAGAATTCCGAAAGTCAGAGACAAGTTGTGACCATCCTTAAATCGCCTTGAGTCCATAACCGTTGTAAAATCCGCAAATACTCGTGGGTATTGTCATGACAATCGGCGGTACTTTTGATAACGTCATAGACAGTTTGACGACAGTTTTTGCAGCGTCATAGAATAAAACGTCATACTTTACGGGACAAAATGGCTGTTTCACCTATAAATACAAAGACAAATTCATTTCTTCTGTACCCTGTAAGTGTTATATTAGAATCGAAATAATTCACGAGAGCGTGAATATATGTTGATTTTTACCACGGGTTTGCCCTGTATGCCTATATTTTATCCCTCGCATGCGGTCTCGGTAAAATATTTGCCATAAAGGGCCAACCCGTGGTAAAACCGCTATATATTTACGCTCCCGTGAATTATATCTTAAATATACAATATTCACATATACAATATTCACAATAACCAAAAAAAAAAGCAAGAACAAAACGAAACACAACCAAAAACAAAACAAAAACAAAACAGAAAAACCAAAGAAAACCAAAACAAACACGCAGGCTAACAAACAAAACTCAGTAAAAAAAAAGGTTCAATATTCAATATTGGCACTAGATGAAAAATATTATAAATCAAAGAGAAATACGAAAAACAGCTAATTACAGAGATATATGCGAGGGGGAAATTCCAAACTTTTATACCTTGGAATGTAATTTATCACTTGAATATGGAAGATCATGGTAAATTACCCCCGCCAGGCTTTACACTAGTCCAAGGTCCTTGACGACTTCGTTTTATATTTTTCATGATTGACCTTTCTTGCATTGTCTATTATGTAATCATACATACATTTTTTTCAGTATATCAATTGTTGATAAGAGTAACATCATCACTTTGTTATAGAACCTATATGTCATTCAGAGCACTTCAAATGTCACTAAGACAAAAATTACATAACACTGATCTGAAGTCTGTAGTTTATATCTGTCACAATATATTCAAGTTAATACATGTGAAATTTATATCTGTAAGTGTTATAATTAACCAACGACTTGGATAACTGATATAAAAAAACGCCATAAAAACAAACGTGTAAACATTGAAAAAGGCACACAGAACGTGAACGTCCAATAAAACAATATAATTCCAGCAAAGGGTATGGAACGCCAAAACTGTCTTATTATGTTCACTTTCTATTATATGATGTGCGTTTACCATTATATGATGTGCATTTACCATTATATGATGTGCAGTCATCATTATATGATGCTCAATCAACATTATATGATGTGCATTTACCATTATATGATGTGCAATCACCATTATATGATGTGCAATCAACATTATATGATGTGCATTCGTAATTATATGATGTGCATTTAACAGTATATGATGTGCATTTAACATTATATGATGTGCATTCTACTTTATATCATGTCGAACCAACATTATATTATGTGCATTTAACGATGTATGATGTCTTTTTAACATTATATGATGTGCATTCGACATTGACATTATATTATGTGCAACTTACATTATATCACGTGGAAACAATATAATATGATGTGCACTTAACTTTATATGATGTGCAACCGACATTATATGATGTGCAACGACCATTATACGATGTGCATTTTACATTATATGATGTGGATTCAACATTATATGATGTGCAACCATCATTATATGATGTGCCACCATCATTATATGATGTGCAACCATCATTATTTTATGTGCTTTCAACATTATATGATGTCGTTTTAACATTATATGATGTGCATTCAACATTATATGATGTGTATTAATCATTATATGATGTCGATTCAACATTATATGATGTCGGTTTTACATTATATGATGTGCATTCACCATTATATGATGTCGATTCAACATTATATGATGTGGTGTTTTAACACTTCATTATATCCGGTCGTGTTGTCATTATATGATGTGCAAACGTCGTTATGATGATGAGGTTTTTAAACATGATTGTGATTCTTGACGTCACATGACTGATTAGCACGTGATTACTCTCAGTACTGTCGGACTAGAAATTATTTCTGCTTTGAAAAAAAAACTACCGTTTTATAATTAATTATTAAAATAAAGTACTGGCGCTCGTTCGTCTGTCCAGTGAAAACTTTTTTTCAAAGAACCATTGGGTACAAAATCTCACAAATAAAATCATGAAAAAAATCAGCAAAAATTTTGAAAGGGTTATTCAAAAGACTTTGTTGTTGCCCCTCCCCTTTAGATCTTACACCTGAAATAAAACAGTATAAAGAATTTCGTGATATTTTCTCATAAATCTACTGAAAAAAGCATTTATCACATTCTTCTTTCTGTTCCCTTCCAGATTTCCTCTAGTTGTTTTTTTTTAATTTTCTATTGTTATATCCTAATCCCATATTTATGATATCAATAATTTTGTTTGTCGTCATTTTGTGAACTTTTATCATTTTTATTTTTATTAATGATGAATAACTTGTGTCCTATCCCTTTTGCTTTAAAAAAAGTGTAAAATAAAAAAAAACACCTTTAAACCACAAACCGATAATTTGTTTCGGCAAATTTGACGATGACTACTTGTATAATTAAAAAGTCGCCCATTTGATCATTTTTTTTCAGTTTATTTGTTTACATTAACTTTTTTTCTGTGTTTCAAAGTGTACAACCCAGCCAAAACATATTTTTGCATTTCTTGTAGCGTTTTCGTAAATATATATTATAGGAATAACAGGGGCCCCTGGCTTTAACCCTTTTGGAACAAGGGACTCCAGACTCCAACATAAGGTCTCCGGGCTCCAACACAAGGGCTCCGCGCGCCAACACTAGGGATCCGGGCTCCAACACAATGGCCTCGTATTCCAACCGCAGGGCTCCGGGCTGCCCTGACTTAGCTCCAGATTCTCAGAGAGCTTTGGAGCCCGTGGTAATACCCAGTATATTGTTTTTACAAAACATGCCGAGCTTTACAATTCGCTTTCGCATCAAAGGAGCATATTATCGATACTTTCATGGGTGATTTGACAAGACAATAGCTACTAATTATTTCTAAGGATATTTCGAATATTACCCTAAAATAGGGTAAAATTACGCACAGCCTCCACACCACACAGATTTCTTGGATTTCAAGTATGTGGAGCCCGGAGCCCATTGAGTGGAGCCCGGTGTCCTTCTGTTGGAGCACGGAGCCCGTTGCGTGCAGCCCGTAGCCCAGTGAGTGGAGCCCGATATCCTTATGTTGGAGCCCGAAGCACCCAGTGTTGGAGCCCGCGATTCTTGTGTTTGAACCCTAGTTTTGGAGCCCTGAGTCCCATATTTAAAAGATTGGAGCCCGAAGTCCAGAGTCTGTGATATAACCCAATTAAAAGCTCGCCGTATTCACAAGGGGAACTATTGTGTGTCTCAGTGCGGGTTGTGGGTCGACTTTGAAGTGAGCGGGGAGCATGCAGATTTGATTTTTTAGGTGAGCGGGGAAACCAGGGTCGTCGAAAATAAAAATGCATGGGAAAACAAGAACTGGTGCCGGGAATCGCTTAAAATTTAGGTCGAGAAACGGGAAACGGTTCTTTTCAATAGTGTATGAATATATTGACGGGATTTCGAGAACGGGACTCAACAAAGAATGACATTTTAACACTGTCGGCCAAGTGCAAGTCGACGAGATCATTATTATTGTCCAGCAATATATGCGATTGTTGAAAAAAGTCATTTTTACTTTAATAGACATTATTGATTTTATTACAGTGGTAATTTCTTTATCGGCATCGCATCTATTGCTTAGACTGTTATAATGATCTCATCGATTCGCACTTGGCCTATAGTGATTTAATATGGAGGACTGATTGCAAAATAAATAAGCAAAAAATGATAATAAATAAAATAAATAAATAAATACAGAAAAGGGACATAAAGGAACTAAGTAAGAAGGAGAAAATACACTTTACTTCCAGAAAGCTATTTTGACTTTAAAAATTGCTGATACAACTAAATGTCTTTTCGAAACGTTTGGTAGTCTTAAAAAGGCTTTTGCTTGCATATGTAAGAGATAAGCTCTTTACTTCACTTCTTCTTTGGTGTCTTGACTTTATTTTGTGTTGTAGTTTTTGTCTTTTTATGAAATTTAGCCCCACTTCCGGCTGGCTTTGTTGTAGGTTTCTTAGCTGCTGGTTTTTTGGAGGTTGGTTTCTTTGCTTTTGGCTCAATGGATTTCTTTTCTCAGTCTTTGTTTGTTGCTGTCTTTTTGGGGCATAATTGCTTTCTTTGGTTTTAAAGAACTTCTTAGGCTTAACACTCTTATCCTTGGTTAGTAAATCTACTTCTCACATGCCGAGCTTTACACTCCGTTTTAGCATCAAAGGAACACATTATCGATACTTTCATGGGTGTTTTGATAAGACAATATCAAAATCGCGTGAAGGGCAATCGCCATAGACAAGAAATCTCTAAATTTAATGATAAATTTTCCAGCTTGGCCATCCATTTTCAATTACCAGTTAAAAGGAAAGTTATAAATCACCGAAGTCGAACCTTTTGAATGAGAAAAGCTCGACATGGTGCATATAATCTAAGACAATAACCATATAATTATTTCATAAAGGGTCTCTTCTTCTCTCAATCACTCGAAAGCGCACTTCGGCCATGGGCTGAAATA
>MJUU01055524.1:9847-35359 GCA_002080025.1 Modiolus philippinarum | reverse complement strand
TGACCCGAAAGCCGATTTTATTTCGAACCTTGCAATATCTAAAATTTTGTAAATTTCATTGAAAACTAAGAATTATCTCCCTCACGCAAAGCTCTGTCCCTAGCTGATTTTGGCTTTATATTTGGATCATATTTGGTATTTGTTCTCTGTCAGTTTTTAATATATTTGATTTTATGGTCTTCCAAACGTTTAGATTTTATCTGCACTGAAGAGACATAAGTTGTCGAAATGCGCATATGCAGAAAATAAATTCACAGTAACTTCGGTATTTGTTATTTGTACTAAAATGTGTGAAAAATGAATAAGTCTAGATACAGATGAAACTCTACCCGTGTTATAATACTTCTTAGCTAGCCTGAAGCAGAAACCACCAGTATAGACTTCTTTCAAGAGTCACATTCATATAACAATTTGCTCAAACTGCTTTACACTGTAGGAAAAAACCTTTTTTTGAATAGGTAAGGATGCATGAATTTTTATCCCCCTCTTAGCAAAAGCGGGGGATTATGTAATGCAGTCCGTCCGTATGTATGTACGTACGTATGCTTGTAGTGCTGCCCGATAGCTCTGGCACTATAAGATAAAAATTTGAAACTTGGCATCATACTAGAGTATGATCTGCACTAGCGTGCTAGGGTTCTGAGTTTCTGTCAATCGCCCTAGGGGCAAATCATGGGCGAAAACGAATTTTCGCGATATCCAGTAATCGAAGAAATCTCCAAGGCTATTGGGACTAGAATGTTGAACCCCAGGAATCGACTCCCATATATTACAGAGGGCGTCGGAATTTTCGTATGACACTCAGGACATAATCTTTAGGGGGACCAAAAAACGAAAAAAAAAAAAAAAAAAAATCAGCTCGAAACCCTCCTACACCTTAAGTTGTAGAATCCTCGTTTTAAGGTTATAAGAATAATGAGCGAAATTGTATTTCCAGTTATCCAGTAACATGCGAAATCTTCTGAAGTATTCATGTTTGGAAGCTGAAACTTTCTATATGAGCTACATTTTGTTTATCTGATTTGCAAACGATAGCGGACATTTGGTATGACCCCTGGGGGCATGCCCTTAAGGGACCAAAAGCGTAAAACAATAAGTACTTAGCATATGACTGGAACTTTATGTATAATTTTCATTTTGTGGTTTGCATTTTCATGGGGAATTGCTTGAACTGCTTGTGGAATCCAAGATAGGAATTTAGAATTTTGACTTCTGTGCCAAATTTGTTAAATTTCCTGAAAATGTCAAAGACCAATATTTTTGGAAATTCTAACATAAAATCATATAATTAAGCAACTCTTTAATGTCATCAGCTAATATGAACACAACTTCAAAAATATAATTCTTACATTGGTAAATTTCCTGAAACACTCAAAGACCCATTACTTTTTGGAAAGGAGTAGGGGCGATAAAGGCCTTATTTGGCCTGAAAAATAAATTTTGTTGAATTCATAGAATTTTCTCATTGAAATGTTCTATGGGTATGGCTTTTCAGTAAACAGTAACATTTCTCCAATATTGATGTATCATTACTGAGTTTTTGAGTGTAGAAGAAGGGACAAATTGAAGATTTTGTCGAAAAATGACAAATTTGACCACTTTGGACTACTCTTTCTGTATAGCAAATATAGAGCACATGCAAGAACCACAAAAAATATTTATATGAGAGGTTCAATTCATATGTACCGATAAGTTGGTAAATTATCTAACTGGTTTTTGAATGTGCTCGATACTTCCGGTGAGGTAAACTGTTCGAAAATCTGCCAAATTAGGTATATTTCTATGAAAATGCTCAAAAATGGCCTTTTTATGACGTCAGAACTGTACCCTTTGTGACGTCATTGGTTCTAACTTTCGTATTTTTTCTGTAAATGATATTTCAACTTTGAAACGAACATGAAAGATAATCTTGAGGGGCGACTTAGAAATTCACTGGAATCTTGGGCCAAACCAACCCCTTATCGCACCTTGTCCTTTACCTAGCAACCATATCTTTTTGGTGTCTTTTTTTATTGGTGATCATTTTCAAGAATCAGAATGCAAAAAACTTTGATTCTAATTTTGGTAAATTTCCTGAAAGTCTTAAAGATCTGTTATTTTTGGAATTCTACCTAGCAATCATATCTTTTTCAAATCCTAACTGTAATGATGATCATTTTCAATAGTCAGATCGCAAAAAAAAACTTTGATTTTGAATTTGGTAAATTTCCTGAAAATCTTAAATTGATGAAGAAAACATAACAGGAAACACTTACAATGGCCGAACATTACAATCACATCCCACAATCTCCAAAAGAACTGCACAAGAAAAACAATAAAATGACAGAAGACGATCACAGACAACGATAGGAACTCGGGATAGCCGGATTCGGTACCGGCACTAGCAACTATATTATAATAAACATACAAATAAAACCTAATACAGGTAGACCACTTTGGAATTCTACCTAGCAACCATATCTTTTTCCATTCCTAACAGTAATGATGATCATTTTCAATAGTCAGATTACAAAAAACCTTGATTCTAATTTTGGTAAATTTTCTGAAAGTCTTAAAGACTTGTAACTTTTTGGAATTCTACCTATCAACCATATATTTTTCCATTCCTAACAGTAATGATGATCATTTCAAAGGTCAGATTGCAAAAACACTTTGATTCTAATTTTGGTAAATTTACTGAAACTCGCAAAGACCTGTTATTTTAGGAATTTTACCTAGCAACCATACGTTTTTCAATTTCTTACATTACATATCACTGTTTTCCAATAGAAAGACTGCAAAAATCTTCTACTCTTGTTCCTGTAAATTTTCTGAAATCCTCAAAGACAAAAAAATATTGGGAATTCAACCTAGCAACCATACCTTTTTCAATTCCTTACATCACATATCATTGTTTTCAATAGAAAGACTGTAAAAATCTTCTGCTCTAGTTCTGGTAAATTTCCCTTCCTGAAATCCTCAAAGACCAGTATTTTTGGGAATTCATCAGAGCAACCAAACCTTTTTCAATTCCTTTCAGTAACCGTGATTGTTTTTAATAGTAAGACTGCAAAAATATTGATTCTGGTTTTAGAAAATTTCATAAAACTCTCAAGGACCTGTTATTTTTGGGAATTCTATCTATTCTATCCATATCTTTTTCAACTCCTCACAATACATTTGTCATCCGTCATAACGTTTAAAACTGAAATACTAATGAAAAAACGGGATTCATTGAACTAGATCTAGTATTCAGTAGAATTTCCTCAACTTTCGGATTTGACTTATTTATTACTAGCTGCGATTTTTTTGTCCATTATATCTCATGTTACAACGAAATATTTTTTCTAAAGGTGCATCAAAATATTCTTACGAAAAATAAAATTTTGATCGCGGAATAAAATTTTTCCAGCGGTTACATCGAATTTAAATGATATATTTAGAAAAAAAAGAGTCGAAAAACATGTGCTGTCATGACGAAAATGTGAAGTCTTAGCAGTACAAAAACGATATCAAATGATCTTTAAAAATCTATGTTTCTTCTAACTGATAACTCATACAACCGACATTTGTGCCATTTTCAAAAAACATATAGTGATACATTAGTTAATTGACAAACGAGTAGCTCTCATAAGATAAAAAATATATAATTGAATATGCTTTTCATTGAACCCTATGAAAAATTGATTTTTTATCAGTTTTGTATTCATCTTCCTAAGTCAAGAATTACTATACGCATCCTCCCTGCCCGTCTCTGATGAAAATGACCTCGTGTGAGGGGAAAGGGGAGGGGGAGTGACACGTAACCTTGTTGGCATATTCAATGCTGAGTTAAGACAATTTACTTACCTAATACAAATATACATAGAAAGCACTGTAGATTAATCTAAATGCTTGAGGTTTTAGGTTAATCTTTTTCATGTCTGCTTTTTCATTGCCCTATATTTTTGTTATTGTATTTCGAATTCTTAATAAGGAGACACTTATATAAGGATAATCAAGTAAAAATATTTCATGGCAAATAATCTGACTTAGGTTAATTTGGATTCCCAGATCAGGCCATTCCCTTCATTGACATTGTCCAAGCAAATAGCGCAAAATTACAATTGGAATTCCATCGTTATACTGCGAGTAGCCGTGTGGAGAACTTTATGTCTGTCCAGAAGAACGTTTTTACACAATATCCAATATATTTTGGAAATATATCGACGAAAAAGACAATGAATTTCCATTCATACATTCATTTCCAGCTTTAAATACATGTCAATTTAATTAAAATTGTTCTGTCCTTACTATGAAAAAGAAAGGAAATGGGGTAAATGTCAAGGAGACAACATCCCATATCCAGGTTAAAACGACCCAAAACAAAGCATCTAGGGGTCGCCGTACGGTCTTCAACATAGTGAGGAACCTCACACCATATAGCAAGCCCTAAATGGCCCCAAAAGGGTAAAAAAGCGAACAAATCAACGGAAACAAAGCACATCCAACAACCAAAACACCAAGAAACTAAAATTCCATAAGAAGACAAGGACAAGCCAATGACCAACACACCCCTGACCTGGGATAGGCGCAAAAACCGCGGTGGAGCATTTCATTTTCTGTTGTCGGAATGGGTGTGCCATTTGAAAAATTTAGTGAACATATTATTCTTCTCCCATGCATTGTTTTGTCTATTTTGTCTTTGGAATTTGATTCCTGACAAATATGTTCGATATTAATTCTATTATTATCTTTATGTACATGGCACACAATCCCTACAAATAATTGGAAAGATTATTAAATGGAATTATGCTTTTGCTACTGTTCCTTATTTTGATATTGCCCCCAGGCCTTCAACAATAAGCAAAAAAACTCAATACTTTGTTCATGACTACCCTTAGCATAGAGCCGAAATTCACTCGAACAATTTTTGTTTATCTATTTTTTTTTATATACATTGACGTTTTGATGTTTTGCTTCACTTTCAATATTATTGGTTCTACTGATACTTTACAAGGAGAAGTCACCATTTCATATAAATTAGATTGAGAGTAATATAACGAAATATCACAATATTTGTAGGGCACAATCACGAAAAACAAATACTTACCATCTATTACTTACCATATAAATATCCAGATTACAGTAAGTCCTAAAAGATTCCGATCTTTGAATAGTGTCCATACAATGACAAGTAATGTAGTGGATTTTTGTTCCAAAAAAGTATTTGTCAGACCTCTCGTCTCCTGTGGTTTTGAGCTATTAGCAAATGTGGTTTCTAAATCCATTCTCTCACAATTGCTATCTATAACTTTAGTACCGGCCAACTCCTTATATTCATCCGTATCACCGATCACTTTATTATCATGTTCCTCTTCATCTTTTCCGTTATTACATGTATCATGTATTGTGTCCAGTTCTGACTTCAACCATTGTTCTTGTTCCTGTTTTATGGTATGAACACTATTAGTCTCCAAACGAACATCCATCAAATGGAATATATGTGCTACGTTTTCAACAGAAGTACCATTTTTAACGGCAATCTTATTGATCAATTGTTTAGCATCTTTAAACCGGCCATTTACAATAAGCCATCGTAGGGATTCATCACATAGCCTGTAATATTAAAATCATATGCATCTTGCAACTCAAACCATGTACATGTATTCTAAAATATTTGATGTATCTTGGATTAACTTGACTTTCTTCAGGACAAAGATTTGGTAATCAAATGTTATAGAAATTTACTGTTTATCAAAATTTTAACCACTTTAAAATACTGAGGCATCATTCCGTGTATGGCACTCGGTAGATGTCCTTGGTAATGGATTTGGCTTCCTATTTCGATATTTTTTTAAATGAGTACTTCTATGAGGACTGCCTTTGGATTATGGCTTTCCATATTATTTGATTTTAATGCTGCTGATGAGAGGTTACTGCTTGAAACACGTGTACAGCATATCGAAATTTACTGTTTTTATGCAACTTCGGTTATTTTTTGTTTTTTGAACCATTGGGCCGATGCCACTGCCGGTGGAAAAGAGGTCCCGAGGGTATTCACCAGCCCAATAGTCAGACGTGTCTGACATGAAAATTTTATCTTGCGTGTTATAGAAATTTACTGTTTATCAAAATTCTAACCACTTTAAAATACTGATGCTTCATTCCATGTATGGCACTCGGTAGATGTCCTTTGTAATGGATTTGGCTTCCTTTTCGATATTTTTGGAAATGAGTTCTTCTTTTCGGACTACTTCTGGACTATGGCTTTCCATATTATTTGATTTTAATGCTGCTGATGAGAGGTCACTCCTTGAAATACGTGTACAGCATATCGAGATTTATCGTATTTTATGCAATTTCGGTATTTTGTGCATTTATTGCTTTAATTGCCATCATATAATGACATCCGTGTAAAGGATTGCTTATTTCGTTTTGATCGCATGGAAGCCAATAAGGAACACGCACTTGGTGATTATGGTCCAAAGGTGTCCTAAAATATATATATCTGAGCGCCATGATAGACTGCTGTCAGCGCGGCGCGACTTGCCAGATCAAATATGAATTGAGAGAAAATTATTGATTTTCGTATTTTTCCCAGTTGTTAATATATGGTAGCTAATAGCACTCAGCCATAGTAATGTTATTGGAAATTTTGTTTTTTTCGAATAACTTTGGGTATAAAATCATACGTACTCTTAATTTGTGAGAATTTCAAATGTACTTAAAATATGATATGACCACTGAGAAGATCTATAATCTAGAGCCTTCAAAACATTATTGGTCAGCGCTGAATCCTAAAGTAAGTGAGAACCGAACAGTCAGTTCAAAACGATCAATGCAAGGATAATGGCAATATCGGAAAAACAAAGAAGCAAAGACATGAGCACAGAGAAGAAAAATGAAAACGCACACATATACAAAATGAACAACACAGACCTAATAAAAAACCATGGGTGACATCAGGTGCACCGGTAGAGTAAGCATCTCCTGCTTCTTATAAGACTCTGGCGGTGTTCAACATGTCAGCTCCAGTAGTAAAGTCAAATACGGCAGAGGAAAAACAAACATTCCTCGTTTCCCTTCTTTTTTCTATTTAGTGGCAAAGAGAAAAACCTTTTGTCATCTGGGAAACAGATATCCCAAAGGCGGTCAACAAGATTGTGATGTCGACCTTAAAACTTTTGTATTGATGACTTCAAGTTATGGGTAAAATACCCTTGCTTAAGTAGCCTATTTGTAAGCCACCGAACTCTATCAAAGTAGTCACTGTATCAACCTGAGGCCCATGAGTAGCGAATGAGTTGGGAGATGTAAACTCCGTATGCCGGTGCTTTTGAAATGTTGCTACAAAGAAGAGGAAAGTTGGCTATCGGAAAAGTAAAGTCATTGCGATTCTCATGCAGCCTAGTTTGTAGGTACCTCTGTTATCAACTTCAAGATGAAGTTCACTGAAGGAGGTCTATGTGGAAGTATATGTAATTCTTAATTTCGAGCTTAAATAATTGCTTAAAAATTCTTAGCAAACAATTAGACATATTATAAATATAAGTCATTTTCACAATGCGTTGAATTTGTGTGTTGTGTATTTCGGTGTAATATGATTAAGCAATTTATACCAGTATGCAAGGATGTTTATCATGCAAACCATACCAGTGGCAACATGTAATATCTTCCAAGAATGATTCTGAAGAATATATCCAAATAAAGACATTGATACAACATTACATGCCCACCAAAAGCCGTCGAAAATACCAACGTAAGCACGGTACTGATGAGGGAACATCTCGTAAATATAAATGTACATTGTCATACTAGAACCCTGAAACAAGAAAAAAAAACGATATATCTTAGATATGTTTATGATGAAAAAACTTCAGGAGCTATAATCCAAAATTTCTATCAATTTATCTCCTTTGCAAAATCTTTGTTTTTGCTCAAATCAATCATCACATTCATGGCTCTTTATTTAAGATGCGTTTTAAGTGAAAATCTTGTAAAAAAATAAGTATCAAAGAATTTTAAACACACTGGATCTTGAATCATATAAAATAAATATTTTGTCTACGTTCTAACCTAAATGAACGAGCAATGGGAGAAATGTCGGTTTGGGAACACCTAAAGAATGATGAAAATTTGAGCATGTGAACTGTAAAGGTTATATAAATGAACACAGATAGAGAAAATCTTACTGTTTTGTTCATATTGCCATTAATTCATGTTAAGCTATCAGTTCATTAATACTTTAAATACGTATTTAAGGACTGTTGTAACAAACAGGTATTGTATTATCCTATCCTACATATATGAGATTCTGTGAAAAACGTACAAATTCTCTAATACTTGATTTTAATTTATCGTCTACATGTTTATCCACTTACCTCCATCAAGGCTCCGGATACAAACTTCATCACCGAGTAGACATAATAATTTGGTGACAGAGCTATAAGAGTAGATGACAAGAAAGTCAGTATACCAAGTGATACAAATATCTTCTTTCTTCCATACTTGTCAGCAAGTGGCATAAAAACTAATGCTCCTACTGTCTGTCCAATGGTAACAAGTGACTGGGTAAATTCACCTTTGCCTTCGTCCTTACATACTAAATTCCACTGTAAAAATTTAGACATGATAATTACTTGTTAAGAGTTCACACGATGAGTGCCTAAGTTTTTGGTGTCGTCTTTTTTATTTCCGTGCATTGTACCTGTCTCACGTCCTTGTTTTGTCTTTGTTTTTCTCTGTTGCCGTTTTTGCCATGTCTTTGGATTTCGATTTTTGTGGTCTTCGCTTCCCTTGTTCCTTCGGTATTCTACTGCCGTTGTTGCACTCGTTTTTGCAAACCTAAGTATACATTTCTATGTCAATGTGATATTTATTCAAGAAAATTCATTTGTAGATTTATTCGAGTGCTGTTTGATAAATGTGTATGCGATGTGTCTTGCTTAAACTTGTGCAGCAATCCTTTTTAGTCCACTCTTAAAAATTGTCACATCATTAGATTTTGATTAAGTGATCAAAATCAATTGTCTGAACATTGCTATCACACTGACAAAGAATAGTAATGGTGGATTACATGATACCCCGCCACGTTAAACAAAATTTCGGAATTTCAAGGGGCATAACTCATTGGACCTCTGAACCCGAAATCCAGCTTGGCCTGAGTTTTGTAGTAAACAACTTGAGTACCAATTTTGAAGACCATATGTTATTTCTTTCACAAGTTATCAGTCGGAAAACTCGAGGGACTGACGGACAGACTAACGAACGGACGAACACATGGCTTAGGGTATCACATAATAGCTCGCCACTTTGTTTGGCGGGTTCTAAAGGCTTCGCGTATCAAACTCGGAGTTTCCATTTTGCCAAAAAGTTGTTTAGAGTAATGATTTGCAATTTTGCGTTAAAACTACTGATTTTTGAAAATTTACAACATCAAAACAATGTAAATTAGCAAAAAATGTAACTGACACATTCCAAAAGAAGCTGACGAAATTCAAACGGATTCAAAGTTGTTCAGAGAACGTCAAAATAAAATTGATGTTTGTTAATTGACGATGTTTTTAAGGTAAGTGAAAACCGAACCGTCAATCCAAAAGCGAACAATCAAAGGACAATGGCAACACCAGAAACAGAAAAGGGGGTAAAACACAGACACAACATGGGTACGGCACAGAAAAGAAAAATAAAGACACACACACACAAGGATGAACAACACGGACCCAATAAAAAACCATGGGTGAGATCAGGTGCACCGGTAGAGTTAGCATCTCCTGCTTCTTATAAGACACCCGCCGTGTTGAACATGTCAAATCCGGTAGTAAAGTCAAATCCGGTAGAGGAAACAACAATTAAGCTTTAAAGGGAAAGGTCTGTTGTCATTTGGGAAACAGATATCCCATAGCGGTCCACAAGATGGTGATGTTGATTTAAATCTCAGCATTCATGGATTAAAGGAAAAACGTTTTCAAAATATAAGGTTGGAAAATATTATCGTGGGAACGGCTTGCTTTGTACATCATTGAAGTCACATAACCGTTTCGTTCATTTCATATGCATGTAACGTTTTAAATTGTCAGAGCGGATTATTGAAAAGAAATATATAATATTACTCTTATAAATTAAGTGCCAGTCACCAGTGAAATCATGCATTTTTCAAATTTCGTTAAAAATGTGAAAAAATGCATACCTCTGTGACAATTGTTTGTTGCTTTATTTTATAATCATATCCACTCTTACATGTCAGTTCTGCCAACGTAAATGAGTGGTTTGTGAGATTTTGTATTACTGTAATTCCACAAGATTTTTTAACAAGTTCTACATCGGATCTGTTTAATCCATAGTGTTCAGTAAATCCCATTGATTGGTTGGTTGGTACTTTGCAAGTATGTGATGGTCTGTAAGCTGTAAAATACTCAATATTAAAAAAAAACAAATACATCTTTGATGGCTAAAACTGCGAAAGCTCAAATACCATTGATGTCTCGAACTCATTTTCTGGTCCCTTTGTTTAAGGTAGTTGGGGTGTCTAAAACTGAGCATCTTTTTTGCACATCCAAGCAAAAATTCAATAATTCAATGAGAATGTTGTCTAAATGATTTTGAATGTCTTTAATACAATAATTTAAATAAAAATAAACAATTAGTATAATAAATTTTGTTCAAATAATATTACATATTTGTCAAAAATTCAAAAGTTTTATAAAAGGGAGATAATTCTATCCTGAAATACCATGGAATGGGCCAAATTTTCTAAGTTTGTTGAAAAAATAAGGAAGTTGATCTCAATTCTTTTTTGAATTTGTCAAAAACATTTTAACAAAACAAATTTATTATAATTTTTCCAAAAATATGGTTTTCGTTTTATTTTAGAGTCCCAAATTACTGTAATTAAGTTATCTCCCCTTTCTTGAAAAACTAAGAAATTCTTCATGTTTCGTGACAGAACTTTTTCAAATGGTCCGTGACATATCTTTATGTTTTTAAATTAAAGTTCTATACCTACCAATAGATATACAAAGTTTGGAAAAAAATGTATGTCTGCTTATAGAAAAAATACACCCTTGAATTGCGGTATAGGGCTATTTCCCATATAATTCTATTGTAAATATAGTGTGAAAACACCAAATTTGACCAATCTTTAGAACGCTGTATCTTTTTTGACATATCCGTGACCCCCAATTTTTTGCATATTTTTATAGCATATTGCTCGAACTTGCATTGTACAAATTTTTAAAAAGTTCTTATGTCAGAAACCAAGACACCCCAACTACCTTAAACTTCCATAACTCGAACACCCCTCTAACTCAAACTGTTTTCATTTGTCCATTGGGTGTTTGAGCCATCGAAACTCGACTGTATATAAATAAATTTGATAAATTCACAAGAAGCATGTCGGAAAAATACCAAGATCGAGAATATAAGTGACAAAAAAAAAAGAATCTTTTAGTGCGTAAACAATGTTGACAGAGTAGCAAATAACTAAATACCAAAGTTACTGTGAATTTATTTTCTGCATATGCGCATTTCGACAACTTATGTCTCTTCAGTGCAGAGATAAAATCTAAACGTTTAGAAGACCATAATATCAAATATATTAAAAAACTGATAGAGAACAAATACCCAATATTATCAAAATGTAAAGCCAGAATCAGCCAAGGACAGAGCTTTGCATGAGGGAGATACTCCTTAGTTTTCAACAAAATTTACAAAAATTTAGATATTGCAAGGTTTGAAATAATATCGGCTTTCGAGTCAGCACGGAAGTTCTGACTACTGGGCTGGTGAATACCCTCGGTAGAGCGACACATTTATTTGATATCGTGCAATGTTTGCTGAAACTTTTGGGAAAAGTGAAACTCTAAATAATCTAAGTCATGATATGATGTAATACGAAAATTATCATCAATTGTACAAAACAGAAAACCTCGGAAATGTCTATTGATAACCAACACAGAGTGGAGGACACTCCAGAACCAAAATGAAACAACGTAAAAGTCATAGATGAGCAAAACCAAGAATTACTTAAAGTAAATCAAGTATTAGCTTTATTTCAGGGTACCGGAATTGTCCGTCAATAATAAGTAGCATTTTGGATTCTTTTGGTTGTTTTGTAATGAACATTTATTGAAAAAAAGAACAATCAAAGTGCTACCGATCAATGAAATTGGAAACCTTCAATGTTTCTGAAAAGTTCCAATTTGATGTTGCCCTTTTAATATATCATGTTTTGAATAACCAGAGACTTGAGAGGAACCAGATTGAGACATCAAGCTGAAGAACGACAATAAAAGCGTTGTTACATTGCTTGGTTTTCAATGTATTTATCATGAGAGTTTGTTGCATATGCAATTAGTAATTGGCCTTCCATTGTTCATTTTCTTATTTTATTTCAGTGAAGTTTGAAATTTATTTAACGAATTTTCGATTTTTTAGAGAATGTTACTGAGTTAACTTGATGAAATCTGGACGCCTTCCAAGTTCTTGTTAGAGAAACCATTTCAGCTGAAAACAAATAGTCATTGAAAAGTGTAAGAAAATTTGCCTAATAAAAGTTATTTTATAGCCAAAAACAATGCAACATGTTTGATTTTGTTGTTTGTAGTGAAACAGTTATTCTGCATTGGAATGGCCTTATTTTCCTTTTCTTGAAAACAGTTACATTGCGATTCGCTATCTGTGAGTAATAAAGCTACATTATGTTTATTATATTTTAAATTTACAATTTTCAAAATTCAATATTTCCAGCTTCCAGCGTTTAACTTTAAAAATTGGCGTTGCTTTATGTTAATGCGAATTGTTTATAAAAATAATTAAGTAGTTGGTCGTATTTCAGGTTATTTGACTAATATAATGACAAACCCTATCAAATGATTGTATTAAAAGGCAACGAAATTTACCTGCAAAAACGTAAACCAAGAGTACATAGGCTGCTCCAGTCATAGCAATGCCATATACTGCGACCTGCTGCTTTTGATATTTTCCAAAATGTCCAATTTTTATCCAGAAATCGTCAACATTTACATTCGCCATTGTAGTAGATTATCGTTACGCTGAAAAAAAAATTAGTAAACTGTACCCTTAAAGATTACTTTTACCTTTACTTGTGTGTTAAGTGTGTCAATTCACTTTATTTTATCATTTAAAATGATTTGTAGCCTATATATTAATGGGATATACCTACCTGTCCAATTTATGTAGGGTAAAAAGCCCAGGAAAGTTAAGTTAATTATAGTCTTTTGCAAATTTTCAAAATGTTCTATTTCAGCTTCAAAACGATTTTGTGATTTTATACTTTTCTTGGTTATTCTTTAAAAACAGGATCAAACATCAAACAAAATGTCCAATGTCGAGAAGTGATATACTCTGCCTTATTTATATAAAATCATTAGAAATATATATGCTTTTCATAATCTCTGTATTGAGAGGAATATTTCAATGCTATTCAGATAATTTAAACTTTCATATTGCGGGACATTGGGGAGGATAATACATTTTCATTTTCTTCTTAATTTACATTTGTCTACATTTTGCCTTATGACAAAATTAAAGAAAAAACATTGTTTTCTTTATAGTGTTTTCTACTTACTGTGATTCCTTGAAGAGTGGATATTCCGTCGACTCTCTGGTGACTCTCTGGTTTGTCCTTCAGTGTTGTAAATCTTTAAATGCGATCTAAGTGTTTGGTAAGTAGTGTATGAGCTTCCAATTGGAGTTTATCTGAAAAATAAAACAGTGTGCATTTATTCTATATTTGATATTCACATATCTGTTAATTTGCTTAATTTCATATTTGTAGCACTAGTTTTACACAACTTGTTTTAATAAAATCTCATTTATTTTCAATTAAATTTCACAAATGAATAGAACAAGATGTGTTTTTGAAAGACTATATATACCCCAGAACCAATTTTATTCGTTAAATGAATTTGAAAATGGAATCTTGATATTTTTATAGGAGTTTCTATCTTTAAATACAGAACATATGAAAATGGAATTCAAAATAATGACCTTTGTGACCTTGACCTTTGACATGACCTAATGTTTTGGCATATTTATGTTCCTCTTGACTAGACTAACAACTTAACAAGTATGGTAAGTATATCTTTCATAATTCAAAAGTTATAGCCAAGGTTAAGTTTTGGACAATAGAACGACAGTCAGACAGACAGGACAAACATATGCACCGATCCTCGATCTAGGGGCATAAAATTGATAAACCCACTCCTTAAGCCCTCATATTACTTAGGTCAATCAAATGGATTTATTTTAAATGATTTTTAAGATCAAACAACTTATGCGTTTTACACTTCATAAGAACGATAGGGACCCACTCATTTTGGCTCTCATTTTAAAGTTGTCGAAATGCGCATATGCAGAAATTAAATTCACAGTGACTTCGGTATTTAGTTATTTTTTAAACAGTATTCATTAGTAGACAAATCACATGACCCAAAATCATGGAATTTAATATACTTTTTGCAGTGGAATATGAATACAAAATATTTTGCCGATTTATTAGTAATAGCTCAATTTTTGTGAAATGTATACAAAATATATATATATGGTATAGAAAATAAGTTTTTTCATTGAGTTTCTTTAAATTGAATAACTTACCTTGTAACTTAGCATTTTCCATCATATCCTAATATCAGTCTCCTAAATGAAAGCGGATCACGTCTTCCCGGATTTTACTATACCGATTTTGACTTTTTCCTGGATTGACTCACTTGCTGTTAACAGAGCAGGACATGTTTACAGTTTCGGACCATCTGATGTCGCTCTCTATTTTTATGGGAGTTCACTCTGTCAGTGCCTTAGTTTTTTTGTGTTGTCTTGTTACATTTAAGCTTTGTCTTCGTTATTTATGCCTGTAGTACCGATCTGTCCTTGTCCATGTTTGAATACTTAAGTGATTTCAAAAGCTTTTCAACATATAACTATGGAACGCGATAGTAACATAAATGCGGTATACCTAGTATTTCGAACGGAAACTAGGGGTTTTCGTGTGAAATACTAGGTATACCACACGTTAACCATGGGTTTCCGATCAGTATACATAGTTTTCGGCGAAAACCCTAGTTTTCGATTGAAATTGAACGGAAACTAGGGGTTTGCGACGGAAACCCATAGTTTCCGATCGGTATCGTTAATTCGAGTTTAAAGCGAAAACGCTATTCATAGTTTTAGCCAATGAGAAACGAGAAACGGAAATCGCTATTTGATATTTAACGTTCGTCCAATCAGAAACGGAAAACGGTATTCAGGGTTTAATTAAACCAATCAAAATCGTTTTTTCTGTTTATCGCTTATATTTCTCTCTTTTTTATTCAAATTTTGTATCTTTTATTTATTTTATATATTTTGATATTATAAATTAATTATCAAATAGAGTTGTACCTGTGGCACATTTAGGTGCGAATGGATATCAGATTAGCGGGTCCTAGGAGAACTCGATCTCGACTGTCTATATTCACCTTCACCAGGAAAAAATTGTGAAATATCGCCGTTTTAGACTTAGTTTAAAAAGAATATTTAACTAATCTCTAGAGCAAAGATTTTTTATTTTCATCTGACTGGATGTGTACTGTGTTTCAAAATTAAAAAAAAACATGAGCTTTTGTATGAAAAATAAATAATTTGATAAGCAGTTAAAAAAAACAAAAACTCGGTCTTATAAATGATCAAAACAATTCAGTAATTTAAAACTTTTACTTCATCATATCCTTTCCAAGGAGTTTTATAATTTGGAAGTTAAAAATTTCATGAATTTTAGCATTTAAGAGGAATGAAAAGTATAATTTTAAGTTTACGGTTTAAATAACAAAATACCGAAGTTACTGTTAATTTATTTTCTGCATATGCGCATTTCGACAACTTATGTCTCATCAGTGCAGATAAAACCAAAACATTTGGAAGTCCATTAACCAAAACGTGTAAAATCTGATGGAGAACAAATAACCAAATAGGTCTACTACTTAAACTTACTCTATAAAAATGACAAAAACAATAGTGTTTGAAAATTTTACTTCATGATATCCTTTCGAAAGAGTTTGATATGTTGGGAAATGAAAAAATTATGAAATTTAGCATAGAATAGACAGAATATCTAAGTCTATAAAAATGACCAAAAAAATTCAGTGTTTTGAAAATTTAACATCATAATATCCTTTCGAAGGAGTTAAAAACTTGATGAATTTTAGCATTAAAAAGATATGAAAAGTAAAATTTTTTGTCTATGGTTTATGCTAACTCTTTCAGAATGTCAAAAAAAGTTAAGTGTTTTGAAAATTTCACATCATTATATCCTTGCAAAGGAGTTTGATATGTTGCGAAATAAAAAAAATCTTTCAAAACACTTAACTTTTTTGACATTTTTAAAGAGTTAGAAAAAACCGTCGACATAAAATTTTACTTTTCATATCTTTTTAATGCTTAAATTCATCAAGTTTTTTGGTTCGGGAATTATAAAACTCCTCTCAAAGGATACTATGGTGTAAAATTTTCAAAACCCTGAATTTTTTTTTGTCATTTTTAAAGACTGAGTTTAAACCACTGATTAAAAAATCTAACTTTTCTGTCTATTCTATGCTAAATTTCATAATTTTTTTATTTCGCAACATATCAAACTCTTTCGAAAGGATATCATGAAGTAAAATTTTCAAAACACTTTATTTTTTTTGTCATATTTAAAGAATAAGTTTAAACCGTAAACTTAAAATTATATTTTTCATACCTCTTACATGCTAAAATTCATGAAATTTTTTACTTCCAAATTATATAACTCCTTGGAAAGGATATGATGAAGTAAAAGTTTTTAATTACTGAATTGTTTTGATCATTTATAAGACCGAGTTTTTGTTTTTTTACTGCTTATCAAATTATTTATTTTTCATACCAAATTTCATGATTTTTTTTTAAATTTCGAAACAGAGCACACATCCAGTTATATGAAAATAAAAATCTTTGCTCTAGAGATTAGTTACATTGAATATTCTTCTAAAACGGCGATATTTCACAACTTTTACCTGGTGAAGGTGAATATAGACAGTCGAGATCGAATTCTCCTAGGACCCGCTAATCTGATATCCATTCGCACCTAAATGTGCCACAGGTTCAACTCTATTTGATAATTAATTTATAATATCAAAATATATAAAATGAATAAAAGATACGAAATTTGAATAAAAAAAGAGAGAAATATAAGCGATAAACAGAAAAAACGATTTTGATTGGTTTAATTAAACCCTGAATACCGTTTTCCGTTTCTGATTGGACGAACGTTAAATATCAAAAAGCGATTTCCGTTTCTCGTTTCTCATTGGCTAAAACTATGAATAGCGTTTTCGCTTTAAACTCGAATTAACGATACCGATCGGAAACTATGGGTTTCCGTCGCAAACCCCTAGTTTCCGTTCAATTTCAATCGAAATGGTTAACGTGCGGTATACCTAGTATTTCGCACGAAAACCCCTAGTTTCCGTTCGAAATACTAGGTATACCGCATTTTTGTTACTATCGCGTGTCATATATGACCGTGTTACTGTTTGAGGGTCAGAGAATTAACCCGTGCAATTGATTTTTAATTGGTTTTTGTCTCAGGGTTAGAAAATCGACTAGCTAACAGATCTTTCCAAATCATATATTCCTCACTGACCGTGTGACGGGTGCTGTTAACAGAGCAGGGCATGCTTACCCTTTCAGAGCACCTGATGTCACTCGCAGTTTCATAGGAGTTCACACTGTGAGCGCCTTAGATTTGAATGTTGTGTTTTTTAATTTCTGTGCTTTGTAGCTGTCTAACGTCATTGCCATGTCTTTGGACTTCGATTTTTGTAAATATTTCCCCTTTGTCCCCTCGGTATTCTACTGTCGATGTATCAATGATAGAAGCGTAATATGTGTAGATATCAACCGAAAATCCTGTTTGCACACGCCACGCCCACAGTTTCTCGAACTCTATCGAAACAAACGTAGATCGAAAAAATATGTTGTCAATTTTCAAAACATATGGTCTCATAAGACATTTGTAAATACTATATTAAGATCTTAGGCGTAATGCGCAGCTATAAATTATATCTGGAGGACAACAACTTTCTACTTATAGCAAGTTCCATCCGCTTATTTTTTAATTAAGCAAAATGATGTTCGTTAGCCAATCCGTTGGGTTTTCTAAGGTCACAGAAATCGTTTTTTACAGACATTTAATCAAACAAGAAATAATTTTTTAAAAACAAATATTAAAATTAAAAAAAAAACAAATGTTTGACCTGTTTGACATAAACGGTTTGAATCTAAACAGGTCTTCATGTATAAATGAACGGTTTAAATGTAGACTTTTTTAATATGATTGTGATCAAGTCATAAGTTCTAGCAAACTATAATAACAATAAACTTAATTCTATTTTATTAATCTAAAAAAAAAAGAAAAAAACCCAAACAAACAAACAAAATATACAAAACAAAAAAAGTTTCCACATATTTTGAGCGCTGAAGATGACTAGAAATCTTTTATTTCATCGGTGGCAATATGACATTTATTGAACTCGGAAATCTCGGTAAATCATCGTCTTCTATTTAATAAATATTCAACCTCAAAGACGATAGTTAAGACTTACCAAGTTTCTTCTAATTTTGCTACATGCATTTCAATTATATGTTTCAAAATAGATCATTAAATACCGACGAGTTTTTGAAACCAATATCTTTATGTGGCCGATTTCCTTATCGAAAGACAATGAGCAAATTCATATATTTCATATTGCAACTGATCTGCAATGCATGGGTTCCTATACATCATGTTCTTTGTTTTCGTAAGCGATTATCTTTATTTACAAAACATAGAAAGCTGAGTGGCATTGGAAGCTGGAAGCCATATATATCACAGCAGCACAGATTCGACTATTATGAGGGGAACGACCGAAAATTGCTGATTTACAGATTTTGGGATCTTAACATTGTTATACAGTGCTCAGTTAAGATTTTTTCAATAGACGAATTTCATATTTACGGGATGACTGCTAATTTAGCATGTTTTACAAAGGGACGTCACTCGCTAACAACCGACATTCTGGTTTTCGGTCTCATTAGGGAAAGGACGGTCAGTAAATATATTCTCTGGCAACGGTTACGATTTTCACTGTGGTAAGTACCCGAATAGCTTGAAATAATTTATTTAAAGACAATCGAGATATTACCCCTAGTCCAGTGATAGATATCTATGTATTCGAAACCTACTGCTGTCCCTCATTACAATGGAACCGTAAACCTGACTGTCGGGTCAGTAGATTACTTCCCTTTGTTGAAAACGTTATAAAAACGGAGCCAATGTCGGGATAAGAAATAAACACGAAAGTGGTCTATTTGTCAATATTTTCTGTAAACATTGTTATACTAACCCAGTTAAGAATGAGATAAAAGTCAAATATGCACAGGTCGTTGACCAAGATAAAAAATAGGTCAAACTAGTAACAATTAGTAAATAACTTTCACTTGATTAAATAACACATGGTGAGAGTATGCACATGAGAAATACAAATACCATTTAAAGCCTGAGCTTTTAAGTATCTGCAATTTTTCAAATGTCAATAATCAGAACTAAGACCTTTACTCGCATTGCCTAATAACCTCGTCTATTTTAACTGTACGACTTCGTTGGAATTTAATATACATTGTAGATATAGGACTGGTCAATCCATACCTTATTACAAATTGTGCACCTCTAATTGCAGATCTTTTTCTTTTCTGTTACGGACGAGACTTCATGAAAAAACTTCAAAACGGGACCAAACAAAACAGTGATAAAGTTATTTCTATTTTCAATGAAAACAGCAATTATATTGATGGTATCCTTACTATTGATCATCCCCAGTTTTTAGATTATGTAGACATTATTTACCCGCAACAACTGACATAAGATAAAGCTAACAATGATTCCAAATACTGCCCTTTTCTGGATCGAACTATCATTATTGACACTGGCAAAATAAAAACTAAAATATATGATAAACGGGCTAATTTTGACTTCACTAGTACCAATAGCCCTTTTCTTGAGTGTGGCATTCCTCTAGCTCCATCCTACGGGGGTGTATATTTATCAACTGGTACGATTCGCACGAGTTTGTTCCACTCTTGACGATTTAAATGAACGTAACCTTACTATCACAGCCAAACTTCTACAACAGGGTTAAAGATTTCGTAAGTTGTTGAATACATTTAAGAAGTTTTATAATAGATATTAACATTTGATATCTAAACATGGCGTTACTCGTAATCAGCTTATAACTAAGGGCATTTCTAATCCTCGTTTTTACGGAAATGATGTTAAAAATGCCTGAAATTGATCAAAAGTCCAGAAAAGCTGGGACGTAACTTACATTCTTTACGTAAAATGGGATTTTGCTTGCATCCGTTAAATTAGCTTTGAGACCTAGTGACCTGAAAAATTTGCACACATACTGGCCTCTCATTGATACTGCCGATGTCAACTGAAATTTATGATGATTCTTTACAAAACCCTTCTGTAAGTTTCGAGTTTGATTTTTCTTCCGTAGTGCGACAGTGTTCTACCAGCAGACTAGGCTCCTTGAGCTAGCCGGCAGTTCAGCGGTGAGCACCCATCGACCCATCTTTAAAAATTACATTTTACATGTCTTTTTCTCTCCTTTCAAGATTGTGGTTATGGAGTTAGTAGTCTACCTGTATTTTTCTATTATTTGCTTTTTATACTATAGGGAACCCGGGGGGGAGGGTTATTATTTTGGTATACGGGGATTTGCCAAAAAATTCGGGTATGGTTTTTAGCATAAAATATATAAATTTGGGTATGTTTTTAAACAATTTGTATATAAATTTGCATATAGAAATAATAATTTATATAAATTTGGGCAAAAAAAAATAAGGGCAGATATTTATGAAACAACATAATCTCTGACCATTATTTTCTTTAAATGTTCAATATTTTATATACATTTTTTGCTTTGATTCGTTGTTTTCTAAAATTATCATATTAAATCAATGGTATATGAATATATTAGGCTCCTAACGTTAGTGTTGTTATATAAATTTGGGGTACGTTTTATGTGCGAGAGTATATAAATTCGGGGCATGTTTCCGAGATCAATTTGGCACATCCCTACCAGAAAAAATACCAAGTAACCTCCCCCCCATAGGGAAACGGGACAGCTAAGGGGAGGTCTGAGCATTCATAAACCGGTTTAACCCTACCACTGGCTTTTGCTAGTTCCGATACCAAGTCCGGCTGTCCCGAATTTCTATCGTTTTCTACGTTTGTCTTTTGTCTTATACGTGTTTTTCCTGTGTAGTTCTTCGGCAGATTGTGGCATGTAATTATAATTTTCAGCCATTGTAGGTGTTTCCTGTTATCCACTTTTTACACTTATGTTATCTGTAGTGAGGATTTCTTCAGTCAAAGCAAGAGAGTCAAGATTTTTATGCCTGATATACACTGGATTTGCCAATTAAAAAAGGGGATGCTTGACGTCATCATTTAGGGGAACTGACGATTTATTTAAAAATATTGCATAATTCCGGCCCTTCATAATATTCTATTTTTATTCATAACGTTATTCATGTCTATTTTGCTTTGGGGGGGGGGTTAAAAAATGTTATGTGACTTGGGTTCAATTGTCCACATTTATTCCAGTTACTACGTGTGTTTCATTGAGATTTTATAAGGTTGAAAGTCGGCATTTTCAATCGGTATGATCTGCCTGCCCTACCTGGTAGATACAACGAAAATTCCAACTGCTTAGCAGCTGTTATTCAGAAAACTGCATTTTTATGTGAGCAAATTTAAAGCTTGTAGAAACAAGTCATTTCTAAATGCACTAAGAAGATTTATTTTTGTATGCTTGTGTTTTGTTGACATATTACATCCCATCGTCAAATTATTAGAACGACAAAACAACAATAAAAAATGAAATAAATAAAAATAAGCTCAATAAATTATTGTTGTAGACCTTTGAAGGTTTCTGCAACACCAATAATTCCAGTTATACTCTGAATAACAATAAAACAATTTGAGAATCGAAAGTACCAAGATGACAAAGTACCAAGATGACAAAGCACCAAGATGACAAATATTTTCTTGTTCTTTGTTTTATTGTTTTAATAACCTAAAATATCAATATCGAACATAACGATATAGGGTAATGTCATTTGTTTCCTGTTTTTGGTTTTCTTTCTCCAGTTCGGTAATTGTTTGTGGTAATGGTTTATCTGCGGTCTCCGGAAGAAGTAGGCAAAGGAAGGATACTATCACGCAACACACACCAAACACAACACCTGGTCCCCATTCTATATGATGTGCCTGAAAAAGGTACAGGATTTGACTCAAAGAAGTGATCGAATATCATAATAAAAACATTCTGATTCCAGAAAGAGGTACAAAATGAATGATAATGTATAAATAATGTGACAAAAATGTTTAAATTTGTTATAATATTTCGGTAAAATCAGACCAAGATGCATCGATAGAAACGAAAAATTGAAAATTGAATGGGATTAGGTAGAGAGGTATTTTGTCATTTTACAGTGGAAGCAATCGATTCCAGATTACTGAGCTGGTTGACGTATATAAGTGTGTTGAAAAATCCTACCATTAATGAAGAAAATGGAGCAACAATTCCTCCAACGTGAGCAGAGGCAGATGCCAATCCTAGGCCAATATTTCTGTAATATAAACAAAATGATTAACATACTACAAGGGAAAAATTACACAGATATGTCGACAATGAATTGTATTTATTATAATCAGCTGAACTCGCTTAGATTTCAGATATATTCAAAGACTCAAGTTCAAGTTATTGTTTAATTTAATGGAGTAATGATGTTTTTTTTTGCAATGCATACCTTTATATTGGTTACATTTCTGCATTTTCCATTTTCAGGGAGACTTTATATATATTATTTTTTTTAAATGAAGCATAAACATATCACATGTAAATTTCATCAAAACTATTTCATTTTACCGAAAAATATTGGATTCGTTTAATATCACTCTTTATTACATAATCAACAGAGACAAAATTAATTGAGTTTTGAGTAATAAAAAATTTTATAAATTAAAAAGAATATTTTTTTTTATACTTTTGAGATATTTCAGAAGGAAAAATGCAGCATGTTTATCGTGTTAATAAATACATGTTTATCATGTTTATAAATACAAGTGTACCTGAGGTTAGTTGGATATGTTTCTGGTACGTAGATAAAGATTGTGTTATAGGAACCAGTTATCCCCATCTTTCCAATGAAGCTGCACACAATAGCTAATGTTTTGAATACTTCATGTGTGTCTGAAATGTGTAAGATTTAACAGGCGAGAAAGATGGCAAATCTAAGACAAATGTAAGACAGATTTTAATTTGACACTTTTTGTTATCCTTTCTTTATACCATACCACATACAAGTATTAGATACAATGGGTCTCTTATCGCGGGACGTTTGTCCCGAGATCCATCGTATCTGATTTACATAGGAGTAATAAAAATTCATTTGGTATCATCTTCAGTAATAAAATGTTTCAATAATGCAATTAAACAGATGTAGTCGAAGATGCCATCAACTATTTACAAACTTATCTCAATTGTTAAAATTTAATTGTCATCATAAATAAGAACTTATCAGTACCACTGTATGGAAATAATACTATAGTTGTTTAATCTTGTCTTTTGTACAGTTTTATTGCCAAAACCTTCAAATTTCTATTATATAAACATTTGCATTTATATTATTTTGTAATTCTTTTACACATACTTGTATTGTGCCCTTTAAACAAACATAGAATATATCGATTTGCTGTAAGACAACATACACAAATGTACCATTGACACACAGTCAAAATTCCAAAAACTGTTGAAATATACACAAGTACTGTAGCTCAGACAAGTCGGTGTTGCTTGTTTTTAAATGTAAATTAATTTGTCTCATTTTTACGGCAATAAATAGGCATGCGTTTACTGAAGTAACAAACAGTAACAGTTATACACGTAAACAACAAAGACAAATGAAATAATCAAATAGAATATTATATAGATGTTAATGGCTACCTTTAAATGTAATAAGTACTACGGATATTATCATTGGTATTCCTGCCAGTAAATGAAATCCAATGGTTAAACTTCGTCTTCTAACTCTAAAAAACAAGAAAACATGATAATGATTCAAGCAAAAGCGATCAAAATCTTATTCCTGTAGACTGTGTTAAATAAAGATGCAAATAAGGAAATATTACTAAAACAAGTTAAACTTGAACGGAAAAAATCTGATTAGCAGGTGCTGCAAAAATTGTAGATGTGGCTTTTATTTACATTATTATCTGTTTTTAACTTTATTTCCTTCTAAGGAGTTGCAATTTTCGAAAACTACTCAACAGTGACATACAGTGATTAATATTACCTGTTTATAAGGAGAAGAAATACAATATTTGATGGCATTTCAACGATACCATTTACAAAGAAATTTAGGAATCTATTTCCCTCTATCTGGACAGATGACAACAATAACCCGTAATAAGTTAAACTATTTGTAAACCTGAAATTAAAATAAAAAAAAAGTCATGGCTCTTGGAAAAAATTTCAAATAAGATTTTTTTTGTGTTTTTTTTTTTACTTAAGAGCTTTAATGGTAAAATGATAAGCTATATTACAATAATAGGAACGGAAGGCATATATGTATCTTCTTCAATAGTCATATTCGTATTTATTTATTTTGTTTTCTACATGGTAATTTTTTATAACCTCAGTTTCTCATTGCGTGTCTCGCTTGTCATTTGTACTGCCTTGCTCTTTGTATTTTATTTTTTGCTTTTATTTTTGTTGATTTTTGATTATCCTTTCGGCCTTTTGCTATGTTAATCGTGTTCTGATATATTTTTCGCAGCACCTTGTTTTATAGTGGCTCACATTTTGAACTTTTTGTCAGATTTCGGAACTCCTGTGGTTTTCTAATTATATATAAAGTTCAATGGCTTAAAGACTTTTGCATTACTCCCACTTTTAAGTTCATGAATGTCTTATATAGGTCATATTATGAAACCTGACAAGTTTTCATAAAATTCTTGATATATAACTTCCTAAATGTTCCTGTTGTTAAATTAAGAAAACAAAATTTCCTGCCATTTTTTCACTTGTTGTGCATTTTTTAAAGTCTTATAACATACAATGCTTAATCAATTGAAATTGATTTTTTTTTAAATCCTTGATATAAACAACATCTAAAGTGAGTCTCGTTTAGTCGTCATGGTGACTTTAGTGTGAAAATGCTTTGTTAAATGTTACTGAAAGAAACTGGGTCTAGTTAATATTTACTCTGCTTATTTTCTCTGATTTCTTCTTAAAATGAATATAAAGACAGAACATCTGTAGAAATACGTCTTATTTCAAAGTACCAGCATATGGAGTTTACATCTCCCAACTCATTCGCTACTCAAGGGCCAGTGGTAGATACAGTGACTACCTTGATAGAGCTCGGTTGCTTACAAATAGGCTACTTGAGCAACGGTATGTTACCCATAACTTGAAGTCATCACTA
>MJUU01055523.1:20914-32516 GCA_002080025.1 Modiolus philippinarum | reverse complement strand
CTTTTCACTTTTACAGATTCATCTGTTTTGGATATTTTGAGATGGAACAAGAGAAGCCAGGCAGAAGAACGGGAAACACAGCTTCATACATTTGTACAGAAATTAATCAACGGAAATCCACTTGTAATGTATTTAGAAATCAATCAATTTTTAATATGATGGGATGGTGGTGTTCCTATGTTGAAACCCTTTTGAAACCCTTTTGAAAAAAATCGTGGAGAATATATATGAAATCACATAACAGTCAGAAAATAGCATGAAACATATTTTTCGGTTGTTGAATATCACCTTTCTTGCCTTTGCAGATAATTTACTGAATGTGCCATAATTGAAGGGAGAAATAGACCCTATATTATAGAGTTCATTGTTCGTTTTGCTTCTGGTTTTTTTTCCGTAATCGATTTCGATCTTCTGTTACACGAACATCTGCAAAACTTTGGATTTAGGAAAACAATACTTTGCACACACGACGTCAAGTGGTTGTCTTAAACCTATGACCAAAAGGGGTTGTCTGTTTACCTTAGTCTGAGACAACTAGTTGTTCTATTAGTCACACTTTTGTTGTGGGTATGAGGTTATATTTATTTATTTTTATTTTTTTTGTAAAATTACTTATACATGTTAAGCTTTTAGACTGTTTTACTACGATTTTCCTGAAATTTTGGGAGTTTTCGTGGATTTAGATATTATCACAGTTCTTTGCTGTGAATTGCCGTGATTTTGGATTTATGATTTTAGAATTTCCCCTTTTCTCGTCCTTGCTTCGGTATTCGTTTGCCGATGTATCTTTGATATCAACTAGGTAGAATTCAGAACCAATTTAATTAATATTCTACCAACTGTTCTTTGCACTCATTTCAGTGAGTGTAAGGAACAATAGGTAGATCTAATTCTAATTACATTGATTCAGGACTAGTTTTAAAATATTCACCTGAAACTCTCAAAGCCCAAACACTTGAATTTTAATAGTACTTGCTTATTTAACCAATATTTTTATTGAGCAGGGACATTTGGAGCAAATTCTAAATCATGTTCCAAACTGGTAGCCATCTTGGACAATGTGTGGAACTGTTGGACAACTTTTTCAACAGTAATGTCAAAGGATCATTTTGACTAAGTTTGTTTTTGACTGGACGAGTACTTGGTGGCAATCTAGGATGAGGTACATACTCAAAGGATGCCTTTTCAGAAAGAGACAATCTAAGAACCGTTTCCATTGTTTTTGCTCCCATGGGACTATGTTCTAAGCTTGCAGCAATTTTGATGAGTTATACAGACCTGACAGAAACCTTGTTTTTGAAGGGTCCAAGTAGGGACCATTGCGACTAATTCTGGTTCGATTTTTTCATAATCGGACTAGTAGTTTCAGAGATCTTGGATGTTAAACTTGGTAAACTTGAATGACCTGTCAATCACCTCTTTCAGAGTAAACCATCTAAGGATTGTTGTGACAAAATTTGATCCTAATTGGATTAGAAGTTCCAGAGATCTTTAAATATGCTTTGGGAAGGGTAAAAGATTAAATTATGTTGCGGCCATTTTGGATTAGGTACTGACCAGGTGGATACCCTTTTAGAGATGACCATCTTAGGACCATTGATACAAAGTTAGATTCTAATTTGGCTGGCAGGTTCAGAGAAGATGATATCTAAATGCGTTTTCCTTAGTTAAAAGAATCATCTTGGATACAGACCTGCCAGATAAAGTTTCCATGGGCTAGCTCAAGAACCATTATGACAAAGTTTGGTTCAAATTTGGCTATTAGTTTCAAAGGAGATCTTTGAAAAAGAAGTGATGGCAAACACCAGATGAGCTAAAAAGTAGGTCACTGGGTCAATTTCAAATGTATAACACCAAGGAATAAACATGTAAAATATGAGAACCCTATCACAATGTTTAAAAGTTTCTTAAGAGCAGGTCATATGCACAGGTCAAGATCAAGGGGTCAGATATTACTTTAGTACCAGTTAAAAGGTAAATAACCAAGTGAAACAGTTACTTTCAGCTATAACCTTTTTAAAGATGTAATTCACATGCCATGTTCAAGGTCAGTCAAATATTCTTGTACATCCCAGTACCAACTGCAACATTTCAACACGAGAATATACTCATATGAATTATCGAAATCATGCAATTTACCACTCAGCACCTACACAAAACATTAATTTTTTGCAGACAAACAGACAAGAGACAAATAAACAGACAAACAAAATGACCTGATCAGCTGTGTAGACTGAGCCCCTGGTACCATACCAGGTGCCACTGCAAAAAAAAAATATGGGGTATAGCATAAATGGTTCTTGATGTGTCATTATGCTTTCCAAAACATTTAGCTTTGTTCCAAAGAGAAAACAGTTTCAGAGAAGATGTTACATAGGGGTATTACATAAGCCCTCCCTTCGCTTTGTGAGATGAGCTAAAAATTCTCTTAAAAGTGACTGTGACTAGTTTCAGGTTATGGTTCAAAATTGAGGAATGCTTCTGAAAGAGATGATCTTTGAATGAAAACCTAAGATGAACATACATGTACTATGGACTATGATGCAAAATGATGGCAATTAAAGCTCATCCACCCTGTACACCATTGAGGTGGAAAAGAGGTCCAGATCGTCTTTTTATTTAAATATCTGTTGTATTTCTATGGATCCCTTTCTTCTTGATAAATATACCATTTTTTTAAAGACTACTTAAAAACAGTGTGTTGTATGTATCACAAATTATTCCACATATATTGTGATAAAGCCTTGGTGTAATTTATCTATTGGGCCGTGCTTAATTTTAAATGAACCATTGTACCTTTCAGGTTGTTAGTCTACCATTGGTTGTAAATTTCTTTGAACCTCGTCCTACTGACCCTGTACCTTGCAAACAATCAAGGAGTGATGATGAAGATGATCCATTTTCTGAGGAACTATTCGACAGAAAATGGGTAAAACAGACAACGTGAAACATCACCAACGTAATTCTTATGAAAACATACTGGGTTAAAGTCATGTTCAATATGAAATGTTTGCAGGATAAATGAAAATGTCAGGGAAATGTGCAATAACTAACTCTTGAAATACTGATACATTTGTACTACTTTGGGTGGTAAAAAATGAGTGTGAAGCAGAGACAATGAAATGTGTAATGATATATGAATTAAATATATTTTGTTTATGGATTTATACAATTGTAATAAATAATGTTTCATCTTTTGCAAGTTTTCTACATCTTAGTTCTGACAGTACAGAAACCCTGTAAGCTGTAGTCTGTCTTCTGTACTTATCTGATGAATTGCTCATATTCTCTGGTTTCATTTTACCCCAAATTTTCTCTGATGAAACCCCTGTGTTGCATTATATTTTATAATTTTGTTGTGGTCTTTTTATTCAATCACAAGATGACAGTCTGTATCAGTACCTTGCCTATAATTTTACTGTTTGTTGAATATCCAATGTCCAAAGGCAAATAAACATTGATCATGATGTTTTTGACATCCAGTAATGAATATTGCTTATGTCAGTGCTGAGGGCTCTCTAGATCATAAAATTTGGTTTTGTGCTACAGCTCATTATTTAAGACCTCATAGTGAATTCAAAATGACAGCCTGGTTGTCTTGTTTTGTTTTACAATGCATAAATTGGTATTTAGCTTTACTTCTATTTACTCCATATCCCTTTAGTAATTCATTGACAATACATGTATTTCCAACAAACCTATCAAAGTTAGTCTGTTCCAAATGGGTCAATGACATTAAACTTACATGTGCATTTATACTTGGAATAAAATGCCATATATGTTACCCAAGATGAAGATCTTCAAATAGAAAACAGTGATGCTAGAAAAGCAATTTAAATACCAAATTTGAACATTGTTCACATCTTGAAGGGGAAAGCCCATAAGTTTTTATGGGACATAATTCTAGAACTACAAGGACCCCTAAACCCAAAATTTAACTTTTATTTCATGATGTTTGTGGGTAACAACTTGCATTTAAAGTATGAACATTCTCTGACATTTTGCACACCAGTTATCAATCCAAAGCCAAAAATTAACAAAATTTCTAAGTTTTAAGGGGAATAACTCCAGAACCACTGGTAACAAATCTGACCCATGTTATGTGGTTAACAACTTAATATATATAAATGGACAAACACATGCCTGGGGTTTATCACACTATACCTCTCAAACTTGTGTGGCGGAGAGAAAATAAATAAGTTCTATAATAAAAGCATAAGCCATTACCGATTTTTTATATATATTTTCTTCACTTTTTAGTATATTCTGTACATATTTCTTTTGCAAATTTAAGTATAGTTCTTTTTGAAACACTCATATCTTCATTTTTAAAATATTTTTCTGACTGTGTAAGCCAGAATTCTTTTGTCCTTTCAAAATAGTCATTACATGTCTCGTCTTGTAGTTGTGCTGGAACGTCACATCCTTCTAAAATTTCATCTAAATCATCATCATCCTCATCGTCGTCATCTGACACTGCAAGAAATAAAACATGGCATTTAATTTCAACTAGAAGTACTGAAGCAGTTCGACTTTGATAGCCTGAACACCCGTTTAGCTTGAACTGTTTTAATCCTTCCTTTTGGTGTTCAAACCATCGAAGTTTGACTGACTGCACATTACTGTTAACCAATTTATTTTCATGGCTACTTAAGGTGGTAGACCTGGGGTAGGAGGAGATAACTCTGTTTTTCATTTTTTCATTACTTACACAATTAAATAGAATCATTACAATAGGTACGATCAAAATTTTAAAATTATAAAAAAAAATTCCACACAGCAAATAAATATTCATTTTGTCATGAAAACAAATACATAACATCAAGGTATTAATAATGAGTGCATTTTACTCTTCATTTTTGCAATGCTGTCCAAAGGTAATGAAAATATGTAAAAGTCAGATTTCTTCAATGGGAGGTAATTTATAGCAAAGATTTAGCAATTTTGCAGATTTTTACCCAGTTTATTCTGAATTTAGAAAAAATGGGGCGGTAGAATTTTCTAAAATTTTAATATATTTTACGTATACTAGTTTTCACTCTATTCTCAGTTTTTGGTGAAAATTAAACAACAGAATTTTTTACAAGACGTGTTTGATAGTGATCAAAATAGAGTAAAAATTTCAGGATATACTGTTCAGAACACCCTTGTTTTTCATTCCAAACTATTTAAATTTACTATCATTATACATGCTTACCTTCAGACATGTCTAAACTACAGAAATTTGCATTTGAAATAATTTTAAATCCAATTCAAATTTAATTAGAGCCAATTTTATACACCACAGTCAAGTCCAGAACGGACCAAATATTATGAGGAAACAGGGTATCTTTGATGACCACTAGACATAAAACGGGACGGTAAAAATTGTTGAAAATTGCTTAAAGTCGACATGAACATGTATAGTTTTGATACTGAAAATATTTAAAAAATTAAACGAGAGAAAAATTTTAGGCTTACCCAGGTCTACCCCCTTATTTCGTGTTTTGTCCCTTCTGGTGAAGTCAGCGGAGATTAATTTTCGCGATTTTCTATTTTTGTTAATGCTTTTATATAAAGATATGAACTATTTGCGACGATTTATTTTCGCGATATTTTCACTGGCATGAAAGTCGCGAAAATAAGTCGGTTTACAGTACTTCATGCACATTTCCAGGAATACAACTGTACAACATTACATCAAAATCAAATGAGTTGTTTAGAAGGACATGTACTGATTGGATACATGGGCAGATGGAAAGACATACAGGTTTATTCCTATGTATGACCAAACTCTGTGGTTGGTATAACTATATGGTCAATTAGGCTTGGTTTAATAAAGAGTCCCGAAGGCTGTTTGACAACACCAATATTACCTAGATGGAGACTTGCATGAAAAGTTTACTTTATGTCTATAGGAATCTAGGATGTTGTTTATTTCGCTGAACATGATTACTCTTTATTTAGGGGCCGACTCCGACCTGCCGTTGAGTGTGGGGTTTCCTCACCGTTCATTAAAAATCTTGTAGTGGCTTTGAGTTGTTATTACTTCCCTTTGGGTCCTTGTCTCTTTGACATTCCCCGTTTCCCTTCTTTTTTCTATTGCATGAAAAGTTGTTTTGACTGATTATTGTTTAAATCGCCACTCTATAATACTTACTGGCATATCCATGGAAAGGTGGAGTTGGAACCTTTTGTGCAGAGTTTAAGCAAATTGACAAAAAAAAAAGCAAAAAGTATATTAAAACATCCCCTTTTACTAGTACCCCAATTGACCCCCTTTTTTGGAAAGCTGGATCCAACAGTGAATATTTCAGCTATATCCAAACAAGAATAAGTAATACACATTGTATACTCCATAGACGGTATGGGAAGAGATCAAAAGATGAGTAATTTTGATCACCAAAAGAATTGGTGAATGTCAACGAAAAAGGTAGTAATTTTCTCTTGCCATGGCTCACCTACAGATAAATCAAATGCAGCTAATTACTATATATCTTTAACCCGCACAGTGTGTGGCATCCTCTCCATATGATTTCCGAAGGGAAGGAGTTTTGATAGTATTTGTCTATAGCTTACCAAAGTGTGCATGATTATCTGATGATAACTCCAGGGAGCAATACTTACACAGTATAAGTGAAAAAAAAATAATAATAATTTGATCTAAATTAAATCTTGGAAAATGAATAAGTGTCACTTATATCAATCAATTTATTGCTATATTCCTAGCCTCTCATGTATACTGAATGGAACTTAGGTTTTTATACCATATTTTTACATGTAAAAGCTTCTATACTGTACATAAAAGATGATTTGATAAATGAAAATTTAACAGCATAATTCATCAACTCAACAGAGTAATAAAATGGTGAGTCAACTGACTTATTTAATTAATAATTTCTAAATAATGTCATGTAGACTGCTTGGGTAAATAAATAATATTATTATTTCACCAGTTAAGTATTAATAATTTGTTTCTTGTATTTAAATCCAATATTTCAACAAAAATTTAAATGTAAAGAAGGTTCAATAAAATTTAAAAGTTTGGAAGCATTTTTGCATGAAACCAAACAAAAATAAATTCTATTGTAAACTTGTTACCTTCCATTTCTTCTGTGTTCTTTGTTTTTTCTTCATCATCTGAGGAATCAGAATCATCACATACCTATAATATATCAGTTTAAAATGTGTCAAGAAAGGTTATTGGCACTTTCACTTGCACTACAGAATTTCAAACCAAACCTTCTACCATTATTTCTGATTTTTGTTGAAATTGTATAGAAATTGACTAGGCACTCAGGACTAAGGCTTATTCTAAAGAATGTGTTTGGGATTGAAAGACACTTTTTGAAAAGAATATAAATGTTTGTATAAAAGTTTCCTTGGTGCAAGTCACTATCATACCCTGCAACTTATCAAATTTTCATTAAAGTGCCTTACAATCCTCTCATGCACACACAAAATACCTTGAACAGCCATAAGCTAGAATGAAAACTGTGTTTGTGCACATTATCCATTACAAATTCTTTTTATTCTAATGCAACACTTCTTTAACAGACAATTTGATTGGTCAAAACAGACAAACTACTCTATCTAAATGCCTCAGAATAATTTGTTCCATATCCAGTGGCACACTAACTGCATACAAATATATACACGTAACATAAAAATATGAGATGATATTGTTTGATTGCATTAGAACCACAATAACAGTTCATTATTTGAATACCAGAGGGCGTCAATCTTGATTTGTCCGGCTGTTCCGAGTTCCTATCGTTGTTTACATTTGTCTTTTGTCTTATTTGTGTTTTTCCTGTGTAGTTCCCTAGCAGATTGTGGCATGTAATTATAATTTTCAGCCATTGTAGATATTTCCTGTTGTGCCTTTTATTTCATCCACTATGCTTAAAAAATAAACTGTATTTTTGACTGTCAAATCTCTATTTGACACCCTGGGGATGTAAAATGCTAAATTCCTTCTCCTAAAATCATTTTTGTTTCAATGAGAGATTCTACATTTATAAAACTGACAACATACATTATGGACAAAGTCTTCTGTAGACACCCATTACCGTTTCAAAAGAAGTCTTTTATGAAATTATTATGTACCATATGCTGTTCCTTGACTTAAGCATCAAATGAAGACATCTACGGGTTTATCACAATTATCGAATAACAACCAGAGTTTGTGAAAAAATTTTAAGCTTGTCAGTCATGGGACTGGCAAATTTAGTTTCATGGCCATACTAACAATATTTTTGCCAGACCCATGTTATATGAGTAAACAACAACAGCCATTTTTTGCTTGTCACTGGGACCATCAAATACCCTAAATATGCTAAACCTAGCATTTTTTTGGCCATTAGGGACAATAGTTTTTGTGAGATATGTAACAACATAAATATTCCCTCAATACTTGTAAAACCTACCTTCCCTCGGTCATCATCCTGTATCAACACTTTCCATTCATCCAATTTATGTAAATCTAGGGAATAAAAATCACACAAAGTCCACTGTTTATCTCCCGATTCAAACACACCACCATACAGATATAAAATACCATTTTTTACGGCCATACAAGTTCCCATTCTTGGACGAGGCACAAATAAATTTTGGTTTATCACAGTATCTGCGTTATCTACATCCATACTGTCCATGTTTGTCAAACTCTGAGGTCCAACTTTAAGTGTAAAGACTCCATCGTTTACAACATCCCCTCCCCCACACGCCCCCTTTTCTTGTTCTTTGCCATCCCCTCCCCCAGAAGCCCCCTCCTCTTCATCTAATTTCAGTTTCTTTATTTGCATAGTTGTATCTGTATCATTTATTGCACTATTCTCGACCATTTCCTCGTCTTCACCATCTGTATCATTTCCTTCCATTTCATTGTCATTTTCTTTATTTCTTCTCCTCTTTTTCTTTTCTTTTTCATCTTGTTTCCCCCTGATAAAAATACAAAAATTGACCTTACAAAAACATATCAAGAAGGATATATTTGTGTACATACATGTTACCACAGGGATGAAGTTAACTTTTAAGAACCTTTTCCTATTAAGTGATTGATAAAACTGTAAATTTGATGAATTCAAGATTTGTTAGCTCTCTAGTAAATGTCTATCCAAAAAATGTAGTTATCATTTTTCATTCTTTTTTTTTAAACATTTACTAGCTAAAATGTCAATTTGACTTTTAATTTCAATATCAGATCATGATAATATCTAAAATTTGGAATGCCAAGCAATTGTCTAAATAGAAAGCTCTTACAGAAGAACTAGTACACATAATTTTAATAAAAAAAATAACTCCTATGATCTTTTTTTTATGGCAGTTGGAGTATCTAAAACTGAGCATCTATTTTGTGCATCTAAGCAAAAATTTAGTAATTCAACAAGAATGTTGTCTAAATGATTTTACTTCTCTCAAACAATATAATTCATATAAAAATGAAAAAATAAGTATCAAGTTTGTTTGAATAATATTACATATTTGCAAAAAATTCAAAAAGTTTTATCTAAGGGAGATAATTCTATACTAAAATGCTATGAAATTGGTCAAATTTTCTAAGTCCATTAAAAAATAAGGTAGTTGATCCCTATTCTTTTTGAATTTGTCAAAAGCATTTTAAGAAAGCACTTTATTATTATTTTTCCAATAAAAATCTGTTTTTTTTTTAATTTTTGGGTCCCAAATTACTTTAATCAAGTTATCTCCCCTTTCTTGAAAAACTAACAAATTCTTCTTGTTTCATGATATAACTTTTTCAAAGAAAAAATGACATATCTATTTTATGTTTTTAAAATGAAGTTCTATATCGTGTCAATATGCAAAGTTTGGAAAAATCGCGCCCTTGAATTGTGGTATAGGGCTATTTCCGATATAATTCTTCTGTAAATATTGTGTGAAAAAAGCAAATATGACAAATCTCTACAACTCTGTGCCTTTTTTTTTCCACATATCTGTCACCCTCAATGTTTTTGCATATTTTTAAAGCATATTGCTCAAAGTTTCATTGTGCAAATTTTTTAAAATTTCTTATGTCTTAACCCAAGACACCCCACTACCTAAAGGAGATTGTTTCCATTGAATTTGGCAGACGTTCAGAATAAAATTATACTGTACACATACCTTAGCACTGTATCAAACCATTTCCCTTTCTCCATGTCCAGTGTATACATATCATTGTAAAACTTTCCTTCAATTTGTTCTTCATCTTCTTCCTAAATAAAATTAAATACACATTGCTTGCTTTCTTATTGTTTTTATACATATCATCATGATATGTAAATGGTGCCCCCAAAGAATTGTTAATTTGTACTTCTCACAATGAGTGTAGTTAGTGAAATTCAGGACCTTTATGTTTACTTACAAAATATTAAACTCTCACAATCTACAGCATAAAGAAAAGGAAGAAGTAAGAATACTTGCTTCAAATACATGAAGTCACTATCCATCATGCACCCAGTGTATACACAGTGTGATCATTAATTGCATGTTTTACAGCAAAATAATTGTTGATAATGTATAAAATATTTGTGCTTGTATATGCCATTTGAGCTTTACTGAAATATTAACAAATACACTGTTATAGGTCATAAAAGCTTCAGATATCAAACTTGTCAAGTCCAATTACAGAATACTAATTTTCATCAAGAGACTTAGATTCCAACTGTGGTGTCCAAAGATACTTTTGATAATAAAGTTAATATAGTTTCAGTGTGTTAAAGATATCATTTAAGGAGGTTCGCTCCTCTTTATTTGGGATTTCTCTCAGATTTTCGATATCCTCGGGCTTTATCCATCTAAACACATTATATGTTTTTGCCCTCTGACCCCATTATTTTTTCCCATAATTTCAACTTAGGCATTTTTATTGGCATTCTGCAAAAATTTCAGTGGATTTTATTTATTCTGTTGTACTGGGCCAAGGCCCAATTATATCATAACTTACCTCATCAAATACACCACCAAAACAGACAGCCTTGTTACCGACGGTTACCACCATTGACATTCCACAACGAGGACTAGGTTTGCTACCAGACTGTTTTCCATGGACCCATTTCCATTTAAGAGGTCCTTCATCCTTCTTCTTTGCTATAATGCAAAACAAGTGCAGAAGTGACCATCACAGGCAAAATATAAACATGTAAGTGTGGATTATTCTAACAGACTAAACATTAACCATCACAGGCACACAAACTGTGGCTGCTCATTTTGCTTTCATAATTTTAACTGTACACATAATAAATGGCTCCTGTTACGCAGTTGTACTGCGTCGTGAGTATATTTATTGTAATTATATGTATGTTCCCCTTTACGGGGTTTATTATGCTTAATAAAATCTTTGCTTTTGCTTTGCAATATGAACATGTCAGTGTGTACGTATTGATCTGATAGACTTAACACTAACCACCACATGACATATATAAACATGTCTATTTATATATAATATATGAATTTTTCGAACAGACTTAACACTTACCATCACAGGCACACAATATAAACATGTCAGTGTGAATTGTTCAAACAGACTAAACACTTACCATCACAGGCACACAATATAAACATGTCAGTGTGAATTGTTCAAACAGACTAAACACTAACCATCACAGGCACACAATATAAA
>MJUU01055521.1:0-14573 GCA_002080025.1 Modiolus philippinarum | reverse complement strand
ATTCCCACAAAAAGTATACAGAGGAAGATGTCATCGCAATGCTGGAATTCTTGATTGATAAACATATTTATAGAATTTGGAGTTTTCCAGCAGATAATAGGGATACCTTTGGGGACTTATCGTGCGCCACTTTTAGCAAATTTGTTTTTTTATTCATATGAAACCAGGTTCATACAAGGGCTAGTTCAGAAAAAAAGACAATAAGATGGCCAAGTCCTTTAATTTCAGCTTCCGTTATATAAATGATGTTATTTCATTAAACAATCCTCAATTTAAAGATAACCTTCATCTTAAATACCGAAATAAGCTCGAAATTAAAGAGACATTTGATACAATGTACAATATCATCAGCATCATACCTGGACCTATACTTCTACATTGACAACTGTGGACGTCTGAAAATTAGATTTTACTACAAGCGTGATGATTTCGACTTTCCAATGGTGAATTTCCCATTTTGAGCAGTACTATTCCTACATCTCTGGCATATGGCGTGTACATTTCAAAACCCATTCGCTATTGCCGTGCCTGTAGTTTGTACAGCGATTTTGTCAACAGAGCGAAATTACTGTTTCAATAACTTTAACATCAATGATATGTTCAGTTACTGTTGCAATTGTCACTACAGAAGTTTCACGGTCTTTACTACGTTTTAATGACAGACCGTTACAATGTTTCTATTTTCACAAATAAGAATATATATCTTTAGGTAGATTCAGAGTTTTACAAGACTGACTAACACCAGATTTTTCACTGGCAGTGTGACAGGTGCCATGCGTGAAGCAGATCATGCTTACCCTTCCGGATTACCTGATGATACCTCAGTTTTTGTAGGGGTTCACACTTATAGTGCTTTTGTTATGTGGAGTTCTTGTTCATTTTTGTGTATTTGTTTTGTCTTTGTCATATTGTCTCAACTCGTGTTGGATGCGAATTGCCGTGATTTTGAATATTCCCCCTTTCCTCGTTCTTGTTTCGGTATTCGTCTGCCGATGTGTATAAATACACTGTCTATATATGTCTGCAAGTTTCAAAGTGATACAGCAGCAAGGAACAGCCTCGTCTGCTGGGGTAGTTCTTCTCAAACTTTGCATCATAGTTAATAAAAGAGTAAGCGAAAAAAACTTTTTGGTAGATTGTTTGTAAGAAAAGGAAATGATAGGCATGTCCTGGTTGTCAAACTGAACGGGTTCTTGAACATCTGTGTCCCGAAAATGCCTGCAATATCAATCAAGTTAATTTCTATATAGATATATTCCATGTTCAAAAAATTCTTTTACGTGTTCATACGGTTTGTCGATTCACGGAAAAAACACTGAAAGCAGAATGCATCAATAATTTTAGAACATTCATATTTACATACACAGTATCACATTTCAAAGGCATTTTAAAAAGTTGTGTTATGTTAAAGAAACCAACGGCAATAGAATACCGAAGGAACAAGGCAGGCGATGACCACAAAATTTGAAGTCCAAATAACTAAATACCGAAGTTACTGTGAATTTTGATTCTGCATATGCGCATTTCGACAACTTATGTCTCGTCAGTGCAGATAAAATCTAAACGTTTGGAAGACCATAAAGTCAAAGATGTTAACAAACTGATAGAGAACAAATTACCAAATATGATCTAAATAGAAAGCCAAAATCAGCTAAGGACAGAGCTTTGCATGAGGGATATACTCCTTAGTTTCAACAAAATTTACAAAAATTAGATATTGTAAGGTTCCAAATATAATCGGCTTTCGGGTCAGCGCCAAAGTACTAACTACTGGGCTGGTGAATACCCTCGGGGACTAACAGTCCACCAGCAGAGGCATCGACCCAGTGATAACAAATAACTAAATACCGAAGTTAATGTGAATTTTGATTCTGCATATGCGCATCTCGACAACTTATGTCTCGTCAGTGCAGATAAAATCTAAACGTTTGGAAGACCATAAAGTCAAAGATGTTTAAAAACTGATAGAGAACAAATTACCAAATATGATCTAAATAGAAAGCCAAAATCAGCTAAGGGCACATGACAAGAACAGCAACAGAGAAAAAAAAGACAAAAGAAGGACGTGAGACAGCCATAATCCACGGAAATAAAAAGATGATATTAAAAACTAAGGCACCCATAGTGTGAACCGGGAGTGACATCAGGTGCTCCGGAAAAGTAAGCATGTCCTGCTCTGCTAGCGGCAGAGTCACACTATCAGTGAGTCAATCCAGGGTTGAGTCAAAACCGGTTTCTCAAATGAATGAAGACGTGAAATCTAGCTGAAAATGTCCGTTTTCATTTGGGACACAGGCACGTCATATCTGTCAATGATGTCATGGTCACGGCCACAGAATTTCTTAAGGGGTGATAGTAACAAAGGCTGGACAAATTCACTGTATAAAATACATGCGCGACAGTAAAGAATCAATTGTGAAATGTACACTCCATAGGGTAGAGAGGTAGGTACATTGCTGCTCAGAAGAGGAAAGTTCACGATTGGGAAGTTAAAATCATCACTTTTATCATATAGCTTAGATTTCAAACATCCATCTTCGTCAATGTATATTAAAAGATCTAAGTACGATGAGAAACATCGGTTGGTTATTTCCTTGACCAAGTTTGTAATATACCGTCAAGTCTACTTTTCTTCGAAGGAAGACATATTCTTCTTCTTTTTCTTGCTCTTCCATTACAACCTTGCCCGGTGTATATTTTTGTCTTAAGACTCACTGTGTTCATATATGGTATGCATGCATTGGGTCCGGTTGGAATATTGCGTAAAAGAATTAGGTCACTGTGACCTTGAGCCTGAATGTCAAGGTTCAATAATTGATTTTTTTACTGAATACTTGTCCTTGGCAAAATGTTTTTGTTCTTAGGCCCAGTTCTATTCATATTTGGAATGTTTTTGCAATCGAGTGTAGTGGTGTGTCAAATAAAAGAATTAGGTCACTGTGACCTTCACCTTTATTCTCAAGGTCAAATAATTGTTATTTAACGTTGAACTTGGAATGAAGTTGTGTCAAAACTTGAATCTTAATTAGTAACAACAGCAAGTTCAAGTCATATCTATTGAAATCAATCATGACAAGAAAACAATAATTAACATAAAACACTCTGTTAAAGAATTGAAATAAAATATTCCTGATAATGTACAACTATCAGAGTTAAAATCTTTATCTTTGATAAAGTGCATTAACTACATATGATTAAACAATATTTTCAAGTGACGAAGTTTAGTTTTGATTACAAAGTTTGTATAAAGGTAAGGTTTAGTTTGAACTGATCCTAGCTCATTAAATAAAAAAAGAGATGAAATTTAAAATACAATTGTGTTAATTAAAGTGTTTATAGAGCACCAATTGGCATATTAGTTTGATAGATTATAATTTCGTAAAATTACAACTTCCGTGGTACCTTTCTACATAGGAAAATTTGTATTTTTGTGAATATTTGATTTTTTTTCATATCATTGCTTCAGTTCACTAAAAATAGCTCGTTTCTGATATCCCTCTTTATTTATTGTTCTTAACGTTGAGTTTTGAGCCTACAAGCAAGATTTGATATTTTGTTGTACGATCTGAAATAACAAGCACTGCAAGTTACATTGGAACATATTATTTAAAAATTTCCGTTCGGCCGCAAACTACGTATATGCAATTTTGTGTCAACCCAACTGTCTTTTATGTCCGAATTTTTCACTTTTTCGGAAGGGGTGGTATCTTTAAAAAAATCTTTAGATTTAACAGAACATATTCTTTGAAATGTTGGCAGAAGTACTTGTTTTAGATGTAGGAAACTAGAAATTAATATAGGTGAAAATCTGCGATTCTGAGCAAAAGTATAGATTACAAGAGCGCAATTCATGATATTCGGAATGCAACAAGTCTTTTATCCCAAGACGAAATTCTGAATTAATCGCCACAGTGCACATGATTGGTAGGTAATCAAAAGAAACGTATTAAAATAACATAACACTGACAATAGTGAACTGAAATCATAGAAGATTTATTTCCTTATTATATCTGTGACTAAAACCTTGGAGGGTGTGAATGAAAACATTTCTCCAAAAAATATCAGGCCTTTTTTCAGCCCCGATTTACACAGAGTTGAGCCGCATGAACCCCCTATTTATTATTTGTATATTTGGAAGATCTTTTTATGGTCATATTTAGAACCCGTTGGGCTGAAATTTCGGTGCAACTATTTTTTGAATTTTGTAAAACTGGGGAACCCCCCTATGGAAATAGCATTGCAAATAATTGCGCTCTTGTAGCTTTTAAGCAGGGATGACTATTCACAATATTGGCAAAATGGCCTAATGGGCCCCTTGCAAACACAATTCAGTAGCCCAGCCAAAATTTTACTAGCCCAGGACTATTTTGTCAACCAAAATTGCAGGATATTTCAGTAGCCACCTCGGCTACTGATTTTAAAATTTTAGTAGCCCTGATCAAATTTAAGGGGTCTTTGGCTACTGGGTCCCAGTAACTTGTATCCCTGTATGAGGGATTCTCTTGTTTGATAATGCACATCTCAAATACATTTACATATATAAATACATATCAAGTTCATATCCCTATAGTTGTCATCATGGAAACAATACATAAATAACAAATGTATATACAAATAGACAACACAAAATGATAATTGCATAAATTACAAAATACAGATACAAATCTTACCATATATATCATGCATCTCTGCCTCAAAGCAGGTAAAGTACTGTCTGCTTCACTAATTACATGTATACTCGTCCTTGATAAATATAAAAATTATACTCATAAGTCCACTGAACAGAGGACCATCTACTGAAAACATAAAATACCAAAACTTTTTAAAAATGAATAGTTTTAGAGATCTGTATTTGACTTCACATTTTACCCTTTTTATGAACTATTTTCTCAATAGATATATTAAAAATACGAAAATACCGAAGTTAAGTAAAAACAGTAAATTTCATTATGCTGTACACGTGTTTCAAGGAGTAACCTCTCATCAGCAGCATTAAGATCAAATAATATTGAAAGCCATCATCCCAAAGTAGCTCAAGGAGAAGTACTCGTATTAAAGTTATGGTTTGATTGTTATTATTTACCTGAATACTATTTGCTAGAGCTAGTACATTATCTATCTGAACTATGTTAAATATTTTTTATTTTACTCATACAAATACCATTCAGTCTTCATACAAAAACTCATGCACTCTACATACACATCTCATTTACTCTACCATTTCAACCTTTTCAAATCACATAACTGTATAAATGTTAATTATGTTAAAAACAAGTTGGAAATTCAACTGACCTAAGACACAACTGGCCGTCTTGAACTTACTATGAGGTATGAGCAAAGCTCATTGTTGAAGGCCTCATGGTGACTTCAAGATGAAGAACAACAATAAAAGCGTTGTTCCTTTGCTTGTTTTTTACCATGTATTTGTAGAGACTTTGTCTCATGTGCATTTACTCCATATCCTTTTATTCACCACAATTATTCAGGAATATAAATTAAACACAGAATAACAAAGAAGCACCCAAGTTAAACCTATAATTCTGAAATTAGCCCACCAGAACACTACGATTTCCCGCCAGACTTACATCATAAACAAGAGGCTCATCACAGTATAATTGAAAAGAAATAGAGGAATAGGTCAAATGAAATAAAGATTGACGTTATATCCCTTAAATACAATTTTAAAACTAATAAACTATATAGCAAAATAATGCCAATGAAAGAGGTACGGACATGAGCAACACACTTCATAAAGAAGTCCACTTAAGGGCTATTGAAGCTTACTTTAATCCTGTGGTTTCTAGACAGAAAACCTCTGAATATATTTCCATAGGGACCAATGTCAAACTATGGTCCCCACTGGCGGCAATCGTGGATAGTATAGAGACCCAAGAGACACAATTTTCAAAAGGTACCATCAAAGGACTAATGTGACCAAGGTAAGTTTCAATAGACAGAGCACCTTCAATTTCTTTTCCCCAAAAGATCCAATGTTGAATTATGGTCACATCTGGCCGCCATCTGGGATGAGGTACGAACACGAGGGACATCCATTTTGAAGGTGCCTACCTAACGACTATTTTACCAAAGTTAAGCCAAATAGGTCCTAAGGTTTCTGAGGGAAAGATCTTAATTTTTTCTCTATAGAATTAAATGTTAAACTACGGATTAAGCCAAGGAATACGTTTACCAAATTTACGACGGACCACAGACGCAAAAGTATGGCGAAAAGCTCACATTTGAATGCCAGGTGAGCTCAAAACCATGGATATTTGATAATTAACAGACAAACTGTCTTTTGGTGTCCGTCATTCGTTACTTAAAGTTTGCGGAACTTCCAAAATACAATAACATGTAATCACGAGCAATACCCCATTCTGATGAATAACAAATGACTCATATACTCCATAGAAATGACGATAAAGGAATTGCGACGATTTTTCACAAATTTCGCGAAACATTTAACTTGGCTTGTCATTTTTTCAACTTCTTGATGACAAGTTTATATGTAATGTAATGAATCGATAAAAATAAATCGATTAATTGTGTAAATTGCTATTTCGTGCTTTATTTTTCTTGCTTTGTTATAAGGCAACAACTTGTCTACTTTTTGTGTAAATCGGACGTATCATTAGCAAACACTTCCATACATATTTAACGCAAGTTAAAAGTTTCGAGAAATTTGTGAAATCGTTAATTTTATTCGATGTAATTCATTAATCGTTATATATAAGGCGTGTATTAGACATTTGTGATTCATCAGAAATGGGTATTGTTCGGGGATAAATGAGATTGTACATTGGAAGTACCGCAAACTTTAAATGACGAATGACGAGCACCAAAAGACAGTCTGTTTATGATCAAATATCCATGATCTTTAGTTCACCTGTCTATTCAAGTGTGGGCTTTTGTCATCTGGCACAAAATTTGCTAAATGTAGTCCTGGCTTGACCTGTGGCTAAACATTTGATTCTATAGAAAAAATAACATGTTCTCCTTTGAAACCTTATGATTTATTTGGACTTACTTTGGTAAAAATAGTCCTTGGGGAGACCCTTCCAAAAAGTGTGTCTCTCATGTTCGTAATCCTTTCAAAATGGCAGCCAGAGTGGACATAGTAAGAAGGCTTGATATCATAGTCAACGGAAATTATGTCCTAAGCAAGCTGTCAGTAACTGCGAGCATTTGTCCGGACAGTACCTGTATGTATTGTCTTCATGTTTTATGTACTTCATTGTAAGGGTACTCGTCTTGATAAGTTGGACTTTTTTCTAGTTCGATTTTACTATGAGTCTTTTTGTGTATTCATTTGTAGCCATTTACCACACATAGGGGAGGGTTTGGATCCAAGAAAACGAGTTTAACCCCACCGCAATTTTTGCGCCTGTCCCAAATCAGGAATATGTTGGTCATTGGCTTGTCCTTGTCTTCTTATAAAATTTTAGTTTCTTGATATTTTGGTTATTGGATGTGGTTTGTTTCCGTTGATTTATTCACTATTTTACCTTTTTGGGGCCATTTAGGGCTTACTATATGGTGTGAGGTTCTCACTGTGTTGAAGACCATATGGTGACCCCTAGATGTTTTGTTTTTGGTCGTTTTAACCTGGATATGGGATGTTGTCTCCTTGGCATTTATCCCATTTCCTTTCTTTTTCATAGTTAAATGTTTGACCTTATTTAAAAAAAATGAAGGTACCCAGACAATTAGAACTAAACTTGGTCACATTAGTCCTTTGATGATACACCTTTATATTTGTGTCACTTGGAACTGTATTCCATCCATGATTGCCGCCAACAGGACCATAGTTGGATATTGGTCCCTAAGAGAGAAAATTCAAGGTTTTCACTTTAGAAACGACAGATCAAACTGGGATAAAACTTAGTTAAAGTAGTCCTTGGCTGGACATCTGTATAGATTGTGTTGCTCAAGTCCGTACCTTACCCAAGACGGCCGTCAGTGGGGACCATAGTTTGACATTGGACCCGTTTAAGGAAAATTGAAAACTAGTCTGAAACTACTTGACTAATAAGTAGAACCGAACTTGGCCACAAAAGTCATTGAATAGTCCTTTTTGAAACTTTTGTCGCTTGGGTCCGTACTTGGTTCAAGCACGATGCCAGCAGAGAACATATTTAAAACTTCGACCCTGTGTATGAAAATAGGATCTCCAGTTGAAACTTGGAAATTTTAGGCCAAGTGAGCGATACAGACTCATGTGAACCTTCCCTACTCCATTAACTAGACTTGGGAACAGCAGATTATATACCCTGGAGGAGTTCAAGTCATTCAGAATTTTAACAAATAATATACATCCCATGAACTGATTACTGATCCCCCTTTTCTTCTTTACTTTTTTTACACCGAGTCGTTGCTGGCCTCGACTGGTGGTGATGCGAAGCTGTCCAATACGTCATCTAGAAGATATTGTTTTTTCTTCACTGCATATTGCCAAGATTCCTTGGTGCCGTTGTTAGTCTTCTTCTATTAAACGTTTGTCCGTATCTTATTGGATCTTTGTTGAAATTTTGCATCCAGGACACCGTTTCAAGGTATTGTTTTCTCATATGATCTCTGTAAGGTTTATTCATTTCCTCATGTGCAGCTAAACGAGCCTTCTCTGTAAGGTTTATTCATCTCCTCATGTGCAGCTAAACGAGCCTTTTCTAAGTAGTGTCCATCAACTTTTCTACTTTCTTGGTGTATTCTGGCTCGAGTTTGTCAAATGTTTGATTCACTATCATTTTCCATGGAGACTCTTGGTTATCTTCATCGTCAGTGCTTTCATCCGTGAACTCTTCCGACGTATTAGAGTCATTACTTTCTTCGTTTGTACTATATGCATATTTGTTAGAGTGATTGCTTTCGTCTGATATGTTTGACTTTGTCTCCGATTCAGTTGGTAAAGTATCTTTCGTATCGTAATTCTTATTCTTGTGGTGTACGAGATTGCAAAAAAATGTGTTGTTAAGGTTAATGAGGTCCTTGAGGAAACAGAAGCAATTCAGAATGACATTTTAGGGATCAAGTACTAGATCTTCATTTTTGGACTTACACCTCGAATTTGTCATCCAGTATATTAATTTATAATACAAGGGACAACTTTAAGCACACAATTGTCGATTTTTCTGACACAATATCATTTTTCCTACTCACAGTTGATTCGTAACGCGATAGCTAACACCGGTTGTTCAGACTTTCTCATGAGGCAACCAGGACTGGGTTGCACAAACATCAATTAAAGTTAATTGACGTTTAAATTTTAAGTGCAAATTAATTTGGTTGAATATGTTAAGGATTTAATTCACAATTAAAAGTTTAACGTCAATTAACTTTAATCGACGTTTGTGCAACCCAGTCCTGGGCTTTAAAAATTTCGTCTTAAACAATCATTAAAAAGTTTTTAATATATATCAGTCAATTGTGGAACTGTGATTCTTTTTTTCACTTAGTTCTTGAATGTCCATTTCTTGTAATCGTCTTCGACTTTTCAATAGCAGTTGTGTTGAATTGCTACGGACACAACCGCAATGGAAGGGGAGGTTTGGCATACCATTAAACCAGTTTAAGGTAGATGGTCACTCCAATTTTTTTTCAATAGATTTTTTTTTATATTTTGACAGGAAAGTTTCCTTATTATATAAGCATTGAAAAAAAATAAAAAAAGGGGGTCACCATGCTTGTTTTTAAAATAACTGATAACAAAATAATCAAATATTTCTAATGAATATATAGGGAAAAACACGTATATTGTTGATTTCTTTAAAACTATTCCATAGATTTCTTTCTACTTTACTCATGTGTTAGCCCTTTGAACATAATTTCAAAAAATATAAAGAAAAATGGGGGTCACCTACTTTGTTTTCTGTATAATTTGCAAAATGTGAATTTTCATAGTGATATCTTTGTTAAATATTTTATCAGATTATCTCCCTTTTTCAAAAATCCGCTTCCAATTTATTTAATTATCAAGTTACCATACCTTGTCCAATTAGATAAAGACGTGTTAAATCAAGTCCATGTAGGTCCTTTGCATTTTATATAATGGATATAATATTGATTGATTCAGTACAAATAAAAATGTTTGCATATTTAAAAAGCAGATAATACCATAACAATATAAATAGCAAATTCAAAATGGCGGAAGACTACCGATCTACCTTAAGCCGCAATTTCTCTGAAATGTCTCTACATAGTCAGGGTCATTGCGATTTAAAGTAATACCCTTTTTGCATCTGCTTTGCCTTTTTTGCACTGGATTTTAACTCCCGAAAATACTTGATAATTTTGCTACTACCATACTCAGCATGTCAAGGACTATTTTGTAATATCTTGGTCAAAGTTGTCTTACGAATCGATACAGGAGTGTTTGTGGTTTCATACAATTTGTCCCATATCAAAACACCTATTTGAGATGGAGGTTGAGTTTAAATTGCACGAATGTTCTACATGTCATGTCTTATTTTTCAAAAGCAATTTTAGATAGAGTTTAGGTTAATATTGCAGAAATATTCAGCTTGCGAACAGTTACATTTTATTTCCCTATTTGATGTGGAGGTTGAGTTTAAATTGCACGAATGTTCTACATGTCATGTCTTAGCAGTTTTAGATAGAGGTTAGGTTAATAATGCAGAAATATTCAGCTTGCGAAGAGGTACATTTTATTTCCCTATGTCAAATTCTGATACGAGGCATACCCCTTTTCTCGTCATCGTTCAAGTGATATGCAATTTGTCTGATTAATTCAAAAATGATTGAAAAAGAGGTTAGTTTTAATTGCAAAAATGTTCAGCAATTTAAGAAATACATGTTTGAAGACTTCCGACAATTTGTTAAAAGAGAAGTTACTGTTCTTTTGTGCATTTTATACATTTGTCTTTAATTTCCAGAAACAGAGATTTAATCTAAATGGCAAGAATATTTAGCATGTCAAGAGATGCACTTAATATTGGCGATCGACGTTGTCAGGCAAAGCCTTGGAGTTGTTACCCTTTTGCAATTTAAAAATTTTTTTCATATACTCTAAATAAAGGGCTACGCCGAGCGCAGCATGATACTACCGCAGCATGTCGATCACTGAAATTTCAACAAAAGTAGTTCAAAGTGAATGTGGACACAGTAAAGAGCTTGACACAATAATGAGATGGACACAAAAAGAAGCTTGGCACAGTTATTAGCTGGAAACAAACTACGGAAAAAATCAACCCTTTTGATCACTTATTGATAAAAAAAACTGCAGGAGCTATGCAAAATATGTTACTATCAACTAACACTTTACATCCATAGAAAAAAAAAATCCATCGAAATCTGATGAAAAATAAAGATTTGACATATTTAGAAAAATTGCAATTTTGGCCCCTTTGACCCTTTGTAGCTCGGAAAAGGTAAAAGCTACGCCAAATCCTTTGGCATACTACTGAAAGCTTAGATCAAGAGGAATCCAAAGAAAAAAAACCCATCAACATCCGATGAAAAATAAAGATTTGACATGTTTAGAAAAATTGCAATTTTTGCCCCTTTGACCCCTTGTAGCTCGGAAACGGTATATGCTGCGCAAAATCCGTTGACATATTTCCGAAAGCTTAGATCAAGAGGAATCCAGAGAAAAAAATCCCATGGAAATCCGATGAAAAATAAAGATTTGACATATTTAGAAAAATTGCAATTTTGGCCCCTTTGACCCCTTGTAGCTCAGAAACGGTAAGAGCTACGCCAAATCCGTTAACATACCTCTGAAAGCTTAGATCAAGGGGAATCCAAAGAAAAAAATCCTAATGAAATCCGATGAAAAATAGAAATTCTACATTATCTGCAAATTCGCAATTTTGGCCCCTTCGGCCCCTCATAGCTGGGAAAGGAAACAAGTTACCAAAAATCTAATAGCTGAGTGCCATATTAATTTTTCACAAGGAATCCATTGAAGAAAACTGCATCAAGATCGGACTTAAAATAAAAAAAAATATTTTTTTTTGAGATTAGCCCCTGTTGGGCCCAATTTATCTCGTGAGCGGTACATGCTACGTGAAATCCGTTGGCATACTACAGATTGGAAATTTCCTCAGGAGCACACTGAAACAAACCCTATCAAAATCCAATAAATAATACAGATTCTACAGTCAAATATGTGAAAACACCCAATTTAACCCTTTTTGGCCCCTAATTCTGAAATGGGTTGGGCAAAAAACTAAAGGAAAAAACGTTTCTCAAGAATGTTCCAAGAAACATCATACTAAGATTTGAAAACAATCCGTCCACTACAACCAAAGTTATGCTGTCCACAGACACGAAAATACCTAATTTAACCCCTTTTTGGCCCCTTTTTTGCCTCTTTTTCAAAAACGGGTTCGACAGGGAACGCGAAATCAAAACCCGGGCTTAAGCTTGTGCCAACAAACATCATGCTAAAATTTGGTAATAATCCGTTCACTAGAACCAAAGTTATGCTGTCCACAGACGCCAACGCCGACGCCGACGCCGACGCCAGCGCCATACCATAATACGACCGCAAAATTTTTGCGTTCGTATAAAAACGATTGGAGATAGACTTAAGTTTTTATAACAAAAAAGTTTACCTTATCCAAAAGTACTTGATCTTCCCCCTTTTCCATAGTCCGATGAATCATTACAGGAGTTTAACATCTTCAATCACAAACATGCATTGCTGGATGTCAAAATTAATGACATAAAATAATAACCACCAGTAATGTTTCGGGTCATTTTGGGCCTATAAGGTCTATGTTAAAACCAATTCAAACATCCGTCTGAAATTATCGATCGCCTTGATCGATCGATCATCCGACATTATTACCATGTTTATTAATTTTTAAAGCTAGTTTTCTTTTAAAATAACTGTCATTCCAATTATGTTTATAAAGACATGGATCAGGATAATTTCACATGTCCCGTAAGTAGAAGAATATGGTTAAAATTTGCCCCCGTCTGTTTCCGAAGTCAAATGCTTCCTTCCCCGGCTAACTGCGTCATTAATGTAGAACACCGCAAAGAGTTGTGGGACGCTGGAAGATATTTAGTCATTAAACCTGTAATTCCTAACGCATCTCTCCTGTGACCTTAACTAAGCCATCTTATAACACCCAACTTAGGTCTTTGTGTTTAATGAATTCATTATGTTCATCTTTATTTTGTTCCATTATCCCGGAAGCTCTTTAATTGTAACCGTAACTGTAACCCTTTTTGTTAGCTGACCTGACCCGAAGGGTCAGTGTGACCTTTTGCCATCACTTGGCGTCCGTCGTCCGTCGTCCTGCGTCCGTCGTCTGTTAACTTTTCACATTTTCATCTTCTCCTCTGAAACCACTGAAGCAAATTCAGCCAAACTTTACAGGGATGATGTACCAAAGGTCCTCTACAAAGATTGCTCATTCCGTTCCGATCCGACAAAAAACATGGCCGCCAGCGTGGAACTTACGTTTAACATTGGACCCTATGGGAAAAATTACATGTTCATCTTCTCCTCTGAAACCACTAGAGCAAATTCTATCAAACTTTACAGGGATGATGTTCTAAAGGTCCTTTACAAAGATTGCACATTTCGTTTCGATCCGACAAAAAACATGCCCACCAGCGCGGAACTAAGATTTTTTAACATTGAACCCTATGGGAAAAACCACATGTTCACCTTCTCCTCTGAAACCATAGGAGCAAATTCAACCAAACTTTACAAGAATGATGTATTAAAGGTCCTCAACAAAGATTGCTCATTTTTTTCCGATCCGATAAAAAACAGGGCCGCCAGCACAGAACATAGTTTAACATTGGATCCTAAGGAAAAATCACATTTTCATCTTCTCCTCTGAAACCGCTGAAGTAAATTCATTCAAACTTTACAGGAATGATGTACTTAAGGTCCTTTACAAAAATTGGTCATTTTGTTCTGATCCGACAAAAAAACATGGCCGCCAGCACGGAACTTAGGTTTAAGATTGGACCCTATGGGAATAATCACATTTTCATCTTCTTCTCTGAAACCATTGAAGCAAATTCAACTAAAATTCACAGGAATGTTGTACTAAAGGTCCTTATTAAACATTGCTCATTTAGTTCCCATTCGACAAAAAACATGGCTGCCTGCGTGGAACTTAAGTTTTAACATTGGACGCTATGGGAAAAATCACATTTTCATCCTCTCCTCTGATACCACTGAAGTAAATTCAATCAAACTTTACAGGAATGATCTCCTAAAGGTCTTTAACAAAGATTTATCATTCCATTCCAATCCGAGAAAAACCATGGCAGCCAGCGCGGAACTTAGGTTTAACATTTGACCGTATTTCAAAAATCACATTTTCATCTTTTCCTCTGAAACCACTGAAGCAAGTTCAACCAAATGATTACAGGAATGATGTATTGAAGGTCCTTTACAAAGATTGCTCATTTCGTTACAATCTCATAGAAAACACGGCGGCCAGCACGGAACATAGTTTAACATTGCACACTATGAGGAAAATCACATTTTCATCTTCTCCCCTGAAACCACTGAAACAAATTCAACCAAACTTTACAGGATAACTAAATACCGAAGTTACTGTGAATTTAATTTCTGCATATGCGCA
>MJUU01055519.1:0-19128 GCA_002080025.1 Modiolus philippinarum | reverse complement strand
TACAGAGAAATAAAAATGTCAACAAAACCAGATTAATCATTACTCTACTTTTGAACATCCCAGTTTCCATAAAATGGAAAGTAAATAACCCTAAAAAAATCCCCCAAAAAATATTATTTCCATAAAATGGAAAGTAAATAATCCTAAAAAAATCCCTAAAAAATGTATTAAGCCTAAAAAATCAACATTTTACAGTGTCAGTGTGACAAACAACAAAATCTTTGCTGTGAACCCACATGAGGTTTACAACAAATTAAAAAGAGGTATAAACTTAAAAAACTATTAAAAAACAATAAGAAAATAGAGTTAACATCTTGAACTATATACATATATACATACAAAATACCCGAATATTGCAACCTTATGCGCAATCTTAAACCTGAGTATTGTAACCTATAGCACCAAAAATTTTCTATTAAATATATCAGCAATCTGTTATGTTTATGGAAAAAAATATATATAGTTCTCATGCATGATGATCTATATAACAAACAAAAACCCTGAGTATTATTATAATCTTAAACCTGAGCATTGTAAAAATTTGATTGATATAACAAACAAAAAACCCCGAGTATCATTATAATCTTAAAGCTGAGCATTGTAAAGAAATTATTAATTATATCTTTATCACTAAAATGTCATTATACTACCATGCCCATGATATTGCTTCAGAAAGTATATCAGTAAATTTCAAAAGTGGATATTTAACTAGCAACTCAAACATTTAATAACAAATTATGTAATATGTATAATAAGTCTATGATATATTACATACAGTGTGTAGTCCCCATTCAAATACATTTGTCTTTACTACCAAATTAATTGTGAACCAACATTTTAGAATAGAATTGCCGTTATCTTTCCATATAAATCCTTTGGAAATCTGCAAAGACTGTGACTTATTTTTTGGAAAGAGCTTTCAAAGTTCATCAAACAGTGTTCCACTCGTATACCACAGACTTTTTGTGAATCCCTTGAGGAAATGTTCTACTGCATTATACACTCCCCCAAACATACGTGTTTTTTTATAATTTTCAAAAGGAATGCACAGTTTCTTGGGGGCACTGTACAACACATGTTGTTATATGGATACAAATGTGTGCAGGAATTTGATAGAGGTGATATATAGTAGATGACAGGTATATATTTTAAATAGTATAACTCTGTAAAATCGTATTAAATCAAAACATTTGAGAGAAAAAACACTGAAAAAATTATATTTGATATTTTGTATTAATTACATAGAAGAAATTAAACGTTGTGGTCTTTTAATTATCCTATTACTTCTTCTCAAATGCATTCATGCTGGCTGTGGATGTTGTAAAATAACTAATGCGGATTGAATTGCTGGTAGTTGGTTTTGGGTTGTGGTGGTGGATGAGCATGTGCTTGTTCTTGTAAAATTCCTCGAAAATCCATCATAAATTGATATATTCCACAAAAATTGTTGCCAATGAAACTAAGACCACTTCACAATCGATCCAACTTTAACGTTTTTATGGTCTTTACCCCCTCGTAAATATATAAGCCTGGACCCCGGTATTTTATATTCCAACTCCTGTATAACATATGTCAATGGGTCTTCTAGAGTGTCACATGTCTGGAAAGACAAATAAAATCCATTTGCTAGCATTATTAAGTTACAGAAAGAAATCGGGGAAAACATTCCCACCATCATGACCATCTTCCCCGCCAAATGTCAACACAAATTGCGAAATAAATATTGGTTCCGGTTTGTATATAGAATTTAATTATTGTTTTCAATGCAATTAGATAACACTAATAGATGTGTTTATTTTTCTTTGGAATGGTTTTTACAAAAAATGAAATTGATTTTGAATTAAATTGTATAGAGATTCTGGTTTATATAGGAAGATAGTTTTCACGAGGGCATCAGATGCATTTGCAATCTAAAAACAGAATTAAGCGTTTTTTTAAATTGTTATAATGTTAACTACGTGTGTTCTATTCTGTTTGCTCCACTTTATACGAGTTATAGTATACTTGAGATGTGAGTTTATAAAAAAAGGTCTAAACCCAGACTTTATTTTTACTAACTTCCAAAACAATAAACTACCGAAATTGCAGTTTAATTTAGTTCTGCAGATGGCCATCCATTTCTTATGCCTCTTCAGTGCTGATAAAATGAAACAATTGGAAGACCAATAATCAATAAAGGAAGAAAATCTCGAACTTTAAAGGAATTTTAAACTGATGAAACCCCTATTCCCGAAATCCCGTGTCTAAATTATAAAAATCCCGAATCCCGAGCTTGAAAACTTTCAATCTCCACATATAAGTTTGTGTGTGGGTGCGTATTAGGATTGCCAATCATTCAACACGTAAAAGTACCAACTCATTCCTGTAGTCTATAGAGCTCTAGCCTGTCAAAGCACTTTACTCATTTTTGTGAATATTTTGGTATGGGAAATATTGTAAGAGATTTTGAATCTCGATCAGAAAACAGCATACATTTAATACATTAATATAAGTTTTTTAATTAAACAATTGACAGTCACTATTTTCACCAAAAGGAATTAAAGAATATATGGTTGTTAGGCAGAATTCCAAAACATAAGTAGTCTTTGAGACTTTCAGGAAATTTACCAAAATTGGAATCAAGAATTTTTGAAATTCAATTGTCAAAAATGTTGTCCTAATCGAAACTAATCCTTAGAATATAGTTGATAGGTAGAATTCCAAAAAATACGTGGTCTTTGACACTTTCAGGTAATTTACCAAAATTGGAATCAAATATTTTTCAAATTCAATTGGTGAAAATGATTGCCCTAATGGAAACAAATCCTAACAGTTTGGTTGCTAGGTAGAATTCCAAAAAAATACGTGGTCTTTGACACTTTCAGGAAATTTACCAAAATTGGAATCAAATATTTTTGAAATTCAATTGGTGAAAATGATTGCCCTAATGGAAACAAATCCTAACAGTTTGGGTGCTAGGTAGAATTCCAAAAAATACGTGGTCTTGACACTTTCAGAAAATTTACTAAAATTGGAATCAAATATTTATGAAATTCAGTTGGTGAAATGATTGCCCTAATGGAAACAAATCCTAACAGTATTGTTGCTAGGTAGAATGCCAAAAAATAAGTGGTCTTTGACACTTTCAGGAAATTAACCAAAATTGGAATCAGATATTTTTGAAATTCAATTGGTGAAAATGATTGCCCTAATGGAAACAAATCCTAACAGTATTGTTGCTAGCTAGAATTCCAAAAATAAGTGGTCTTTGCCACTTCCAGGAAATTTACCAAAATTGGAATCAAATATTTTTGAAATCCAATTGGTGAAAATGATTAACCTTATCAAAACAAATGCTCAAGGAAAAAGAAGGGAAACGGGGAATGTGTCAAAGAGACAACGACCCAAATGGGAGTAATAACAACTCAAAGCCATCATAAGATCTTCAATGAACGGTGAGGAAACCACACACCCAACGGCAGGTCGGAGTTGGCCCCTAAATTAAGAGCAATCAAGTTCAGCGAAACAAACATCATCCTAGACTCCCATAGACATAAAGTGAACTAACTAGAAAACAGACAAGACACACAAAGGCTTAATAAACTTCCTGACTTAGGACAGACGCAAACCTGCTGCGGCGGGGTTATACTAGTTTTATTCGGCCCAAACCTTTCCCCTAACCAATGCGAAAAAATGTATGGTTGCTAGGTAGAATTAAAAAAAAAAAATAAGTGGTCTTTGAGACTTTCAGGATATTTACCAAAATTTGAATCACATTTTCGAATTCTAAGATTTCAGAATTTTTAATTTTTTCCAAATACTTGCCGAAATATAAGATTATATGTCAAAATGTCCAAAAATATCAGTCTTTGACATTTACAGGAAATTTACCAAAGTTGGAACCGGAATCAAAATCCTGAAAGCTTATTGCGCATCTACAGACTATATGCAACAATTCTGCAACAAAATTAAATCCATAAATCCAAAAATATAGGATGAGTTTGCGTCGCATGCCAAATGTGTCACAATGCACATTTTGTTTTTTGTCAAATTGACATCTTGGGGCCTCTTGTTTGCATCAAGATAAATATCAAAAATCCGAAAGCTTATTGCGCATCTACAGACGATATGCAACAATTCTACAACAAAATTAAAACCCTAAATCCAAAAATGTAGGAAGAGTTCGCGTCGCATGCCACATGTGTCAAAATGGACATCTTGGGGCCTCTTGTTTGCACCAAGACCAATATCAAAAATCCGAAAGCTTATTGCGCATCTGCAGCATATGTGCAACAGTTCTATAACAAAATTAAAACCCTAAATCCAAAAATGTAGTTCGCGTCGCAAGGATTTGTGACGGACGGACGGACGAGGCCAACGACAATATCCCCGAACTTTCATTCGAAAGTGCGGGAATAATAATGTATCTCATACAATAATAAACTTTCATATATTTAGATATGGTGTTGTTTGATTGGGGAGTTTCTAGTCATTATATTTCCTGTTGTGTGTTCGAATACAATTGGAATATAAGAAAACTAGCAAAACAAGTGCAAATATGCTAAATTTGATGATTTGATGACAAAAATTTGATATGTCACGTTGATTTGATCTACACCAAGGAGACGTAATTCTAAATGACAATAGAAATTTAAATATATGATATCTCCGGTATTTAAAACTAAGTATGAACATATTGTTTTACAATTTTTGGCGTGCTTCCTCTTTTCCGCATTAGATTCAATGTAGAATTTTAGCCAAGCTCTCTGCTGGAATGCCAATATTCTATGTATCTTGGTGACTTTCATACCCAGATCCACATACAATTGCAAATATCTGTAATGGACTACATATTTTTTCATCATTAAAGGTTGGAGTAAGTATTCTGGTTTTAGCTCTGCTTTTTTTTCTTACCATTGAGGTTTTCCCACAGAGTTTTGCTATAGGGTGATAGGTCTTCGTTTTGGATAAGTTGATGTTCTGGTGGTGCTAAGGGGTAGCAGTTATGAACATTATGAAGATGTGTTGGGTATTCCAAATCCACTTCCAATAGGTACCCCTCCTTTGAATCAGCGGATTTCTTCATTATATTTAAATTTTCAATTTCTTCTAAGGATAGAAAACGAAAAACTCCGACGGGTAGTGGTTAGCTCATGGCCCATCCATAAAGGTTATTTGCATCGAGAAACAAAATGTGTTTGCTGTCCTCATATTTATTGAAGTCATTCAGTCCTACATGATTACTCTTGCTGTGCTTGCGCATTACAGATGATGTGCCACCTCTTAGGCCTTTCTCTACGACTCCATATATTATAGGGTCTGTGATCCAATCTAAGCTAAGTCCACTCATTTTTAATGCCGCTTGCCAAGCTAATGAGCTGCGTCTAACTTGTAATTCTCTAATGTCATGTCACGAAATTTTTCGAACACAACAGCTAATAAAAGAGTATCTGTAAATACATACAAGTCATGGAATTCACCAAGGTTTTTCATATTAGATTTATTCCATACAGTTTTTGCATGTTCATATTTTTCATCCGAAATATGTTCTTTGGTTAGATAATTGTAAAACGCCTCTTTTGGGGGTAAACTAGTCTCTTTAAATCTTTCACCACAATCCACATAATCATAACAGTAATCGTTCTTTTGGAGCAATAATTCAGCTTTATCATCATCTGGAAAGGCTTTTCGAAACCGTTTAAAATTAACCAGTCCATCTGCTGCTAAATTTGCTACTAATTTCTCAGGTGAACTTGTCATACACTGATAGGTGTCTAAAATCTTAATTTACCTAACGAGAACGAAATGTATTTTTCCATATTATTCGGTATACAGGTTAGTTTCTTGTCTTTGTACTTGCCTGCTTCACTGAGAAGTTAATGTCCATCAAAATTTTCACATTGTGAAAGTAAACAGGTATGAATGGAGGGTATTGAAGAGCAAGATTACATTTTTGAAATACAACTCCTCTGAAATTGCTGTAATTTGTCGAATCTACGTCTCCGTTTATACCTAAATGATTGTGATCTCTCACTTTGATGAGGTTTTTTATTGAAGATTCTATCATAAACATAACATTTGGTTGGCCTTTGAAATTGCTTCTCAGTTTCTTCGCTCATTTTAAGAGGTTCAATGTCATTCAATTTTTCATTTATGTATTTCTCCTCATTCATTATATCCTCGAAAAAAAGTTGTACGGCATCATCTCCCCTATGAACTACAGCTGGTTTTGAGTACTTTTCATTTGACGAAACAAGGACATAAGAAAACCCGCACGGTTCAAATTTTGTTGTATGTGTTGTTGATGACTTTTCTTGATTCATTTGACAAGTGTCTATCTTTTTAGCGTAACACTCAAAATCGGCATAAATTACAAGCGGAACTCTCATTTGTTTATGATAGTCCTTGAACTCTAAAACATCATTTTTTCCTTCTTTTGGATACGTCACTCTCTGAAAGTCGAACTGTGTACAATATGCTATGTGTGCTTGTAATAAATCCCGACGAACAAATCCATGCATGCATCGTCGACAGTAAAAACGTTTGATGTGAAATTTTGTAGTAGAACCTAGGAATCGATCGAGATTTTTTATCCAACAGTAATGCGATTTGTTTTCTTCTGATAAATACAATAAATCCACCTCTCTGCACCCAATTTTCCAATTTTGTGAAATACAAGGGGAATACTTCCCCATTTTCATAGCCAAAAACGTTGACTGAAATCAAATTTATTTTTTCAAACTTCTCCATTTTGGAAAGACTCAAAGGATAATCAATATCACTCATGTTAAGTTCATTTACATAATGCTCATAATGCGATACTCTGTTTGGATTATTGGGAGCGGGATGCAAAGCTGCAAGTACTGACCAAAGGAGGCATTTCTGATCATCATTCCGAATATTGACGATTCCCTGAGTGAGCCTGAATTCCATGAAACTTGATCTGGCAATAGGTGAGTATGGTAGTGTATGTATTTCAAGACCAATAACTTTGTTTAATATCCATTTAGATCCTTTTTGATAAACTCTTCCATTGCTCGAACGATGCTTTGAAAAGCTTCATTTAGATTGTGGTCATTGCTTTCCTCGACTGAGGATGCATAATTCTTGCATAATTCTTGCTGCGAAAATGAGGATGTGGTTTCTCTTTGTCGTTCCATCAATATCTCTAATCATTTCAACTCTTGCATTTAAATACCATTTAATATTTCGAAATTTTCTACGTCGAGAAATAAGGTTCTTTTCCACATTACTTTTTGCATTACTTAAGAATTGTAAAAGATCATATTTTTCATTTGCATTTGGAATAATTGACGTTTGATTAACCGTATTACTAAGTGCGGTGTATGAAATCGAAATCGTTTACCACAATTTTTTAAATCTGTACCGCTCTCATTCACAGATGTTGGAATAATATTTTGAGTTGGTGCATTCTCCACACTCTCTCGAGTTTGATCCATTGGATGATTTTCCGTGATATGTTTAAACAAGGCATCATAATCTCCAAATGGTACTTCACAATGTTTACAGGTATGTTTTTTACTTTTAGAAGTATTTAATGGGAGGCTTGTGTGTTCCCTCGAGTTTTCACATTGTACTTTGTGCTGCTTTAGGTTTGATCTCTTTGTGAAATATTTAAAACATTTATCACATTGGCAAGATGTTGAACAATTTCTTCGATGACGATTTAAGGATTCTGTATTTGTATATTCCATCGCAATGCTCGCATGTAAAATTGCTTTCCAAGTTTTGGATTTGATCATTTTTTCTTTGTAACACACACTGCTAACAAATGACTTTTTCAAATGTTGCGTAAGACTTCTATTGTGTTCATATATCTTATCACAGAAAACACACATGAATTTATTTCCAATCTTCTGTAGTTTGATATTTTCTTTACCAATCTTTGTGATATCTGATTTACGATTTCTGTTTTGAGAAATATACTTTTGTTCCATTTTATCCGCTTTCTTTACCAACAGTTCTTCAACACAATCACTAAATTTATTGTTAATTCTAAGTTCATTAATTTGTGCATGTCTATTTGGATTGGTTTGTAAAACATGAGTAATATAGGCTTGTGCCATGTCTCAAGTGCTTCGCTTTAAAAACAACTAAAACGTTTTTCCACTTTATTCTCTCATATAGATTCAAATGAATTCCAATCATATGACGTCATCAGTGCTTTTCAAACATCGGTTGTCGACGATGACGTAAATCAAATGAAGACACATGATGGTTTGATTTAATATTGTGAGTTATCACATTGGAAAGGATAACCATTTCTTTTTCGAGGTAAGTGTTTCCCGATTAAAGAATTGTTTTGGTGTCATAGTGACATATGATATACCAGCACCTTTTTGATTTTATTTTTTCATCCTTGTAGTTTTCCTTTTTATTGACTTGTCCATTTTAACATTGTTAAGAGTAAGTATTTTACTAGATTTTTCTGGATTTTTACCCCCATCTTTGATCACATCTGCGCCTTTATCTTTTTGAAATATTATTCGACAATTGTCATTGTACTAAAGATCTGTATTATCGGTGTCATCTTTATCACAAATAAATGCCTCATATTTCACTGTTCAAATCTTGCCTTAGAAATTAGAATTAACTCCCGAGACATATAAGACTTTATAAGGTTCAGATGTGCCCTTGATCTATGAAATTTTGTTCAACATCAAAATAATACAATGCACTTCCCCCAGCTATGTCATCTCTACTTATCTGATTTCCACTATCATTCATTGATTTAATTGTCACTTCAAACATGCAAGAAAAAGCTGGTAATATTGTTCGTCCAGGTACATTAAAATTGAGTTTCATAACATTTCCAGATACTGGCACCTGATTGAGTTTCAACGCTATCTGACTAATATTGAAATGTTGAATTTAAGGCGTAAATTCCAGCAGCAGCTTGAGAATCTACAAAACCAACAACTACACGGGTAGGTCTCAATCCGTTAAACAAATTATTGTAATTGAAATTTAAACTTCCTACAGGTATACCCATCAGTCGAATCTAGGTTCTAGTAAATGGATATTTTGCATTTGTTTTTTTTAATTTTTCTGCATGAGCAGTGATAAAAGAAGGTAGAACTTCTACTTTTGAACAATGTCTTCAATGACTACTTCAAAATTTGGAGTTCTTTCACTTGTAATCAAACAAAATTCTGGTCTAGACCTAAACAATTTCACGTTAATGGCAACGGAATTTAACATTTAAAAAAATTAGTTTAACTGTCACCTTTTCATCTGGATTACTTTTATGTTGAGGTCCAACAGGTGTGATAAACTATTGTTGACTACCAGATAAAGATCCCCTACCAATCTGTTTACACCTCGTTGTGCATAGGTGGTGTATGGGTTGTGACCGTCTTTTCGTAAATTTTGATAATAATGAATCCATTTCTGAGTGTTAGGTATATACATTTTATCCATTGTTAAAAAATTGGGAACGATTCTAAGTGAAGTATAATGGTTGAAGGTTGGCCCAGAATTGATGCAAAATCATAATGGGATGTAGTTATATTTACATCTATATCATAAAATAGGAACATAGAATGGTGTCTCAAAAATAGTAATCCAATTTCCGATGACATGGCCGTCAGTCTGCTAAAGAGAAGTCATTGTTCACCATCAACGATAGATTCTCCACAAATATCAGAATAAAGGTAAATTACGTCAGTTTTTGATAGTGTGCAACCAATGTCTGCTTCTACTAATGCAATTCTCCATGTACCCTCTAATAATAGTGGTGCGCTTAAATGGGATCTAAATTTGTATGGTTTATTATGTGGAAAATATTCCAGAGATTTGTCACTGTTCATGGTTATGTAGATACTCATGATTGCTGATCAGAGAACTGTAGGTTCAATGATGTCCTTCTGGTCCATCCATTGATTATATTTATCTGGCCAACATTCAAATTTTACTAAACATTGTAATTGACCATTCCGTTTCTTTTTTTTATTTTCTTTCCAATGTACCATAATAGTGAGAGATATTAACCCTGAATTTCATAGGAATTGTGCAAATGGTGATACAAGCACCAAACTTTGCACAAAGGTCCTCAGGGGAATAATTCACACTATTGAACTGCTGGCCACGAAAAAAAAATCATTTTTTCAAAATGGCCACCTCATTTTCAATATGGCTGACTTTCCAATTTAAAGAAACAGTAAAATTGTACAGGTAGTTTATCTTTAGTATGTACATGCATTCTTTTGGCTTTCAGTATTTGAATTGATTGGTACATATTGTTCTCCTTATTCAACAACATCAATATATATTACGATTCGAATAAATATTTTCCGCGCATGCGCAAAATTCAAGAGACAATGAGAGGTTTGAATTCTATTTTAAAAGAAAAGTTTGATACACTTTAAATTCCTTTTTTGTGAAACATTTTGAAATAAACATAATGCAACACATGAAAAGAGTTTGAATTTAGTTTAAACGCATGCGCATGCGCAATTTTATTGAAGCGATTTACTTGCACTACCAGGGCACACTGGTGTAAATCGTTGCCTCATTGGCATGGGGTTCATTGTCAACTGAAATTAAGAGTCTCCCAAATACTTTATGGTTTGCCCCTTTGTTTCTATTACACCGTAAAGTCGTACCTGAATTGACAGGATGTGCCAACGCGGGAAAGCCGAGCCAAGGGGGAAAAGGCATAACCCCCGGATGGTGCACAGATCGCACGGGAGTTAAATGGCAATGGATGAACGATCGGGCTGAGTGTAGGTACAACATCACCGAACTCAGTCGAATCCCATACAATAAAGTGCAGTTTTAGGTGGTAAAAGGATAATCCCTCGGCCTATAAAATGTTTGCAACCTTTACTGTTGTGGAAGATACATGTGTTTAAATCTTTTTTTATTTAAATTGCTTATTGAAGTTTGTGTTTAGTCACATGGCGAAAAGAATTCGCTTGTCGTCAGTTTCAACAGATAGTTGGGAAACTGATTGGATAAAATGTTGTTTGTGTCAGGAAGACACAAATGAGGTGTTGATGTCGACTGCTGATGGTTACAGAATGTTGGCTCAAAATGTTCCAAAATTCAATGAACTGAATAGCTTGCCAATACCTCTGGACATTAGACGGTTAGATGACGGAGATGGCATCGAGAAAACACTGGTAGGTCATTCAGCAAAGTATCATCCAAGCTGTCGTATAAAATTTAACAACACGAAATTGAAGCGGGCAGAAAAAAGGCATGACACCATGGACCGGGAGAGAAGTGAAACACCAACATCTCCTAAATTCACCCGCCGCCAAAGCGATAAGCCATCAGAGGAAAATGTTTTACAGTGTTTTTTATGCGAGAAGGTGGCACCTTTATCGTCTTTGAGAGAAGCTATGACTATGAAGCTCAATGAAAGATTAAAAAATTGTGCAGAAACGCTCCAAGACAAAAAAATTACTAGGTAAGTTAAGTGCAGGTGATGTTATAGCCCAGAGTATGAAATACCACCCTGGTTGTCTGGCAAGTCTTTACAACCAGGAGGGGGCTTTAAAGAAGAAAAAAGAAGGACAATCATGCGAGGAGGAATCAGAAAAGATAACAGACGCAGAAAACATTGCATTAGCGGAGGTAGTAAATTACATTTATGAGACCGCACGTAGTACTAAAGACGCCAACGCTTTCAGATTAGCAGATCTTGCTGCTATGTTTGAGACACGCATACTGCAGCTGAATGAGAAGTCGGGATCATTTCACAGAACAAGGCTTAAAGAAATGTTATTGGCTAAAATCCCAGACCTACAAGCTTACACAAAATGCAGAGATGTTCTTCTACTGTTCGAGAAAGATGTCGGCCCAGCTATAGCATTGGCTTGTACTTACGATGATACCTCCAATATGGCAAGAACAACAGAATTTGTCAGGACCCATATGAAGGAACACAGGTCAAAATTTCAGGGATCATTTTCCAGTGAAGATGTACATACAAGCGTACCTCAGTGTCTCCTTGAACTGGTCAGAATGATTGAGAACGGCCCTGATATACAATCACAATTGGACAATAACCTTTGCAATTCGGATAATGTAATTGCCTAGCTCATGATGTACAATTTCCATGCAAAAGCACCAAAGAACACAGAACAGCAGAGGCATTCATTGGAACGAGAAACACCCCTTTGCATTTTTATTGGACTTTTGATTTATGCTCGGATTAGGAAAAGACAGCTAATTGATACTTTATTCCACCACGGTTTATGCATTTCTTATCGCCGTGTGTTAGAAATATCAACTCAACTTGGACAGGCTACTGTTGAACGTTTTTTATCTGAAGGTTTAGTATGTCGGCAATCTTACGTAAAGGTTTATTTACGACAGGTGCTGTTGATAACATAGATCACAACCCAAGTTCAACGACAGCAAAATCGTCATTTCATGGCACCGGAATCTCCATTTTTCAACACCCGTCAACCAACAACAGAGGAGAAAATCGTGGAAATGTAGGTTTCGGAAATAGAACAAATTCCAAACAGATACCTTCTCTCCCAGACAATTACTCGGGTGTAAGACCTGCATTTTTGAAGACAAAACCATTGCCACCTGATAATCCTGCAATGACATTGAAGCTACCTGATGATGACTATCTTGTAGAAAGCTTGAAAGATGAGTATGAGTGGCTAAATGTTGTTCATCTTACTTCTGATGATCTGGATATTGAAAAAATTCCATGGTCATCTTTTCATTCATCCAACAAGCGTGGCCCTTCAGTAGAAGTAAGCCTAACATCTTTGTTGCCTTTATTTCATGAAACAGCACATTCAGTGGCATGGATTAAACACTCAATGGATAAAGTTAAAGAGATAACAAACTTCCTTAATCCTGGACAAACACCGGTTATTACTGCAGACCAACCACTCTTTGTCATCGCTAAACAAATTCAATGGGAATGGCCAAATTATTATGGAGAGGACAAATTTGTTGTAATGTTTGGAGGTCTGCATATAAAAATGGCTTGTTTGAGAATTCTTGGAGATATTCTCCGCGACAGTGGATGGACAGATGCACTCATTGAAGCTGACATAACAACATCAGGAACTGCCGATTCCTTCCTTGTTTGTTCGAATATACCAAGAACTCGTCATGCTCACCAAGTAACTGCCTGTGCTCTGTTTGAGTTGCTTACGTCAGCATACGAAACAACTAATGAGGATAGTTTAAGTGATGAGTCTGTCACATTCGAAGATCTTATTAACTGGTGTAAAGACAGAGAATCCTCTCGTCCCCAGTTCAGTTTTTGGCGTTCGGTTTTGAATTTATAACTTCTTGTTTTGTGCTGCATACGGTATTTTCGAGAAGCTGACTTTGAACTTTACAAACAATCTATATCCAGCATTATTCCATTCTTTTTTGGACTTGATCGTGTAAATTATGCTCGATGGCTACCAATTCATGTGCGAGATATGGCTTCACTTCAAGATAACAATCCTGAAATCGCTCGAGAATTCGCAGATGGCAATTTCACTGTTCGTAAACCAGCAAAGCATTTTCAAATATAGCCATAGATCATGCACACAAACAAAACAATTCTTTAATAAAGGGTGATGGAGGTGCTATAGGGTTAACCGAAGATCCATCAGCTTAAAGGCGTTGGATGGTGGCTGGACCAGAAATAAGCAGACTGATAGCAGAATTTGAAGATATTCGCACTTTTGAGAACTCTTTGCCAGATGAAAAACATCATGAGGACACAGTCATATCACAGAAAACATTCTTTGGAGAGGTGCAAAGACTCGTCAAAACTGTAAATGATTTTGGTAATCCATTTTTGGAGGAATCATCAGACCTATACAAGCTTGACTCAAAGGATGTCGTCGATTCAGAGATTGCTAGGATCGATAACTTGAAAGAAATTGAACTCAAACAGTATAATGAATTTCTTGAGAGAATCACTACAGCGGAAAAACCTGACTTTTACGATCCATTTAAAAAGAACAATTTTCCTTTGTTCAGCAGAGCATCAAAACGGAATACTGGATCGTCAAAGGGGAAGCTTGAAAACATAAAAAAAATACAATCGATACAAACAGGCAGTTGTTTGTTACAAAGGGTCAGGATGTCCTATCTAACACTGACGTAGATACCAACCAGTTGTCTCCATGTAATCATGAAGAAGCTGACACGCGAATATTTGTTCATAATGAACACGCTGTGTTAAATGGCTGCAATGAAATAACTATGTACAGTTCCGACACAGATGTGGTTGTTTTAGGAATTTCTGTATTTCAAGATCTAGCCCTTGAGAAACTGTGGATAGGTTTTGGTCGAAATAAGGACTTCCGTTGGCTACCAATACATGATATTGCAGCATCACTAGAAGTTCCTGCAGCTGCGTTGCCATTTTTTCACGCCTTTACTGGTTGCGATACTGTATCAGCATTTCGAGGAGGAGGCAAGAAATCAGCATGGCAAGCTTGGGAAGTTTTTCCAGATGTATCAGAAGTCTTTATCCGATTAGGCAGAGTACCAGATTCGGTGACAGATGCTGATATTGAATTATTTAAAGCTTTCGTATGTATTGTATATGACCATGCAACCTCTACATTTGGCGTAAATGAGGCACGCTTTGAGTTATTTGCCAGAAAACAGAGGTCATTTGATGCCATCCCACCAACAAGAGATGCCCTTATCCAGCATACCAAGCGAGCAGCTTACCAAGGTGGACATGTTTGGGGCCAAGCTCTAGCTTGCACCCAAGAGCTGCCTAATCGTATAGATTGGGGATGGGTTATGGGCCAAGATAGCAGAGCATTCAAACCCAAATGGACATTACTACCTTCCGTTGCTGCATCTTGTCAAGAACTATTGAAGTGTGGCTGCAAAAAATCTAATCTGGAAACTGCAAATGCTACCGATCTGGTTTGCCTTGCACAGGTTTATGCACATGCAACTGTCAGTTGTTATGACATTTAGCTTAATTACTGTGGAGTATTGCAAGCTTTGCCAAATTTGAGCAATTTCAAGCATATGTCTTTAATTTATTGGGAAAAATGCCTATTTCAGGACGTTGGGCGCCATTTTGAGACCGGAAGTTGTTTAAATGTTATGTTTTATAACATCTTGAAGATTTTCAGACATTCAGTGAATGTTATTTGTGTCATATCATGGTGTTTCGTTGAGTTTGACAACGCTACATGATGATAATAAGACCTGAAGCTACTTTGAAAGACGCCATTTTGAAAATTCGGTCGGCCATCTTGAAAAAAAAAACAATTTTTCCTTTGGCCAGCAGCTGTTTTTTGCAAAACATTATTTTTTTCAGTCGTAATGTAAAATTTCATACTTGTATCACCATTTGCACAATTTTTGTCATAACATCTTTCACTATAAGCTGTCTTCATCTGTGTCAACTTTTTGTAATTCAGACTAGTAAAAATTGCCTTTGATGGGTCATTCATGAAGTCTTCTATTCTATACATGGGACTAGCTTGCATGCGAAATCGATTTCTAATTTTGAAAAATTCACGTGTAAAGTGTTCATCATATGATCTGTCTAATATCATGTTGATACGGGAAAGTCTCACCATGACACCTATTTTGAAACGGTATTTTCTTGCTTTGATTTTGATAGGTTTAGGTTTCAAATACATGTAAGCCCATATATCGGCTTCATTTTTCTTATTGGCATCTTTTGGTGAAATGTTGATTAAACTTCTATGTGGTGTTGCATTGTAGCTCTGTACGATATCCTTTAAAACTTCTATATATATCTGTGTGTTCTCTGTTTGTTAAAATATCGATACATTATATTTTTGATAGTTTTTATAACACGTTCTGCTATGTCAGCTTTTGTGTCGGAATTTTGTGTGGCGAAATAGTAGATGCCTTCATTTTTTAAAAAAACGCTTTCATAATCTTATTGTTAAACTCACCACCTGCATCCGACCTTAGTTTTTTGCATTTTTCTATACTTAATACACTTTTTAATGCCACGACTACAGTTTTTGCCTTTTTGTTTTTCAGAGGTTCAATGCAGAGATATTTGGAAAAGATGTCGATGACAAAAAGAAGATATTTGACACCATCATTTCATCAGCTATATTTGAAACATTAGTCAAGTACATGTCAACCTGGTCGTTAATACCAGAAACAACAACTTTTGCTTCTAAGTTCTTTTCTAAGACTGTAATTGTCTTGATTGTGTAACCATTCACGAACCGTATGTTTTCTAATATTGGATATACCTTCGGATTTTACGACTCTATAAAGTTTATCAGGACCACCATATACACCAGACTTTGATACGCCATAATATATATATCTTCGAACACCTATTTTTATCTGTACTCCTGGTGATAATACAAGAGACAATGAGTGAAAAAAGTAAAATGTGTGTGTTTTATAATGTGGAAATAAAATTTTATTCTTATTATCTGGTAAGAAAGAAATATCACAACGAAATTACTTGATATATATCTATTTAAATATTATCATGATAAAGTATTAGACACCAATATTCATCCAATAAATGTACAAGTGGTTTTATTAGTAAAGGTATAACACTTTGAAATACTGACATTGTTTGTCTCTTTCGGTTTAGATTTATCCTTTGGCTAGCCAAAAAGCGAATCGTTCTTTTGTACTGATTGAGTTTTTGTTAGTGTACATTGGTTACAGAAAATCTCCCATTAAGAATATTTTCAGCTATATCAGACTTATTCCTAATCTCATCATCAGACATAGTTTCAATCATATGTTTTCTCAGCATAGTACAAGGCTTTAATAAAGGAAGAGTTACGTAAAATACCCCCATTAATGTTCAGTGTATTAAGTGATATGACAGTTTATTCGCTTTCGAATATACTTTAAAAGGACATCAGTTGTTCAGCTGTGGATCGTATATGATAAGTTTTTGGTTTATGTTTGAGGCACCACTTTGTGATATCACCCAATGGATCAATTGTTAAATCTATAAGTATATCTACAAGGTTTACTGCATGCTGCCAAAGTTGTGCTGCAATATCATCGTGCTTTATCTTCTGAAATGTTAAATCAAAATACGTGTCTAAATGTTCAGTTTTGGTCCACATCAAACATGTATGTTGTGTCTGGCTCGGATGGTCTATTTCAAATCCATAACAGTTCTCCTGTACTACTTCAGGTAATAACTCTAGGATAGTTCTATCATACAAGAAAGTCAATGTCTTTCTAAAAAATCTGCGATTGGAATTCATAGCGTCTGCTTTCAATGGGTATGAGCTTAAAATGACTGACAATCATAGCAAACTGTTTATAATATATATAATATATGACGTCATTTTAATTGTCACAGTATTCGGTTCTACTTCGAACGAAACCGTTTTCGCAAATAAGCAACTTAGTTTGAATTTTATGTGCTCATTTTCAATATCTGATTCCCCCCATTGCTTTATAGTTACACAACAGTAAAAACATGTCACTTGGTCACCAATAATTGTATAGAAAAATCCGTTTTGTATTAAATCATATGGTTTTTGAATCAGTTGTCTCGGCCAATTTTTAAATGTATGTTCTCTGCTGATGAAATACATCGTGAGAGGATGAGCAGGTTGAAAACGAAAATTGTCTGTATAATAAGGTGCTACCTCCATTATCTTATAATAAAACTCGGTATGACTATGTTGATTTCTATGGTACTTCTTTCTGCAAAGTCCTCAATGACATGTCAGTATGACAGCCATTCACCACCACCTCTTATATGGTATTACAAATGATCTAATGTCAAGTGTTTCAAGCTGTTCTAAGCATTGACGAAACCACTTCAATCTATCTTTACTGGTATCTCTATATGGTTGAATTTGTCTATTGATTTGATTAGTTGATCAAAAACCCCATTGACTCAAAAAACAAATAATATCTGGATTCAAACCATGTGGTGCTTTAAAAACCCGTATCTTTCCTGGTATACCTCTATCTTCAACGATAGCTAAATTCCTACTACTTTCACTACGTCGCGTTGCATATATCTCTCTCCAAGGAAATTTTCAGCTATTTGCTGTGACAAACCATGTGTGTTGGTACAAAGGCAGTTCACTTGGTGTATAATAGCACCAACATCTTTCGTTTCCAACAAATTTCCATATAAAATTTTTACACCCATCGTGTTTCAAATACAGTATCTGAATGGATATTTATCACACAATTTTAAATTCAAATATACATGGAAATTTTAGCGCTATAAGATTATCAAATACTAGTAAAGCTAACAAGATCAACACACATCCAACAGAAATGTGCAGAGGACAGTAAAAATACACACAAAAAGGATCATTTCAAATTACAATTTGTAGATTTTTTAAATACAGTGTTGAAGTGCGCATGTATTGTGCACAATATGCACATGCACTGTTCCTTGTAGATTTTTTCAATACAGTGTTGAGGTACGTGTGAATTGCGCACAATATGCACATGCGCATGCACATGCACTGTTTCTTCATCCCTATTCTATAACTACTAATGCCGGCAAAATAGTTTACAAACTATTTTGCAGTCGCCGGTCAAATAGCCTTTGGACTATTTTGCCGGTACCGGCAAAATAGCAACTGCCTTTTTAGCTCAGCTGGCTATGCCAGGGTGAGCTTTTGCCATCACTTGGCGTCCGGCGTCCGTCGTCCGTCCGTCCGGCGTAAACTTTTCATTTAAAGATCTTCTCCTCTGAAACCACTGGTCCAATTGGAACCAAATTTGGACATAATAGTCCTTGGGTGGTCCCCTTTCAAAAAGGTATCCGGCAGGTCCGTACCTCATCCAAGATGGACGCCAGCGGGGAACATAGTTTTAACATTGAACCCTATTGGTAAATACATTCAAAGATCTTCTTCTCAGAAACTACCAGTCCAATTATAACCAAACTTAGTCACAATGGCCCTTAGATGGTCCCTTCCAAAAAAGGTATCCGACAAGTCCGTACCTAATCCAAGATGGACGCCAGCGGGGAACATAGTTTTTACATTGGACCTATGGAAAAGACATTTAAAGATCTTCTTCTCAGAAACTACCAGTCCAATTATAACCAAACTTAGTCACAATGGTCCTAAGATGGTCCCTTCCAAAAAGGTATCCGGCAGGTCTGTACCTAATCCAAGATGGCCACCAGCGGGGTACATAGTTTTAACATTGGACCCTATGGGAAAGACATTCAAAGAT
>MJUU01055516.1:26937-47139 GCA_002080025.1 Modiolus philippinarum | reverse complement strand
CATCAAATAAAAAGAAAAGACACAACAAGGACATCAAATAAAAAGAAAAGAAAAGACACAACAAGGACATCAAATAAAAAGACACAACAAGGACATCAAATAAAAAGAAAAGATACAACAAGGACATCAAATAAAAAGAAAAGACACAACAAGGACATCAAATAAAAAGAAAAGACACAACAAGGACATCAAATAAAAAGAAAAGACACAACAAGGACATCAAATAAAAAGAAAAGACACAACAAGGACATCAAATAAAAAGAAAAGACACAACAAGGACGTCAAATAAAAAGAAATAGAAAGACGGGATTCAGAGCTAAGGCACTAATAGTGTGAATTCCCATGAAAACTGGAAGTGACATCAGGTGATCGTAAATCCAGGATTCAGTCAAAACTGGTTATGTCAATCTGTGAAGACATGAAATCTAGCTGAAAAGTCCGTTGTCATTTTGGACACAGACACACCATATCTGTCAATGATGTAATGCACATCATTGCAATTGCATGAAGAAGACAACTATCAAAACCCTATTAATTTCTGCACTCAATACAGCATAAAAAGGGAAGATGATGTCGTAACTTTTACAGTATGATAATGTTTTGATTTTTCAAATGGAAAGGTCAAACGCAGAAATAAAATTCACTGTTCTTTTTATTTACTTTCATAGTAATTCAACGTATATGTTAGGGACCGACCATTTAACTTGAAAGGGGGGGTATGGTTTTTTTTCTATTTTGGACCGTGATTTTTTGTGAAAAAAATATTTTTGCTGCCGAAATGATGAAAAAAAATTTTCTGAAGGAGGCTTTCTGCCCAAAAAAATAATGTTAATTTTGGAAAAAAATATTTTGTTGATACACGCGAAAACAATTTTCTGTCCAGAAAAAAAACATACCCCCCCCCCTTTCAGGTTAAATGGTCGGTCCCTTATGGTTACACAAGTACAAACACTGGAGAAAAGAATCGACATTCCTTTACTTTACATGCTGTATTTGACACATCAGATTGTTGATTAGTCTTTGTAATTCAGATATATATTATGACCACGACAATAACCAATATTTTGCTAAATAAAAAAAAATACATACATGTTCAAACGAATGAAAGCAGATTATGCAAATAACTAAATACCGAAGTTACCGTGAATTTATTTTCTGCATATGCGCATTTCGACAACTTATGTCCTTTCAGTGCAGATAAAATCTAAACGTTTGGAAGACCATAAACTCAAAGATGTTTAAAACATGATAGAGAACAAATTACCAATATGATCTAAATGTAAAGCCAAAATCAGCTATGGACAGAGCTTTGCATGAGGGTGATACTCGTTAGTTTTCAACAAAATTTACAAAAAATTAGATATTGTGAGTTTCCAAATACAATCGGCAAATTGATCAATTATTTTACTGGAATGGAATTTATGGTATTTGTTTGAACTACTTTACAATTTCTACAGCAATTTCATAAATTCATTTTGTAATAATCGAAAAAATAATCACTATGAAAAAAGAAATTAAATGAGGTGAATGTCAAGGAGACAACATCCCATCTCCAGGTTAAAACGACCCAAAACAAAATTTCGTACGGTCTTCAACACAGCGAGGAACCTCACACTGCATTAATTACTGCGTCGTCCCCTGTCAAACTACATGCTTTACCTTACCTGTTCTACAATGCTAAAAGCAAAATTATGTTTAAAACTCATACCTTTCTACTCTTGATGTGACGGTAGTATCAAAGTAACTGGCAGATCTTCAAATTTGATAGTGTTTAGTAGTTTTTCGTGTGGTTCAGTCGATATCCATTTACTGTGGTACTTTTTCATTTGTTACTTTGATGGTGGACTGTTAGTCAAAGAGGGTATTCACCAACCCAGTAGTCAATACTTCCGTGCTGAACCGAAAACCGATTGTATCGAAACTTTAAATCTAAGGAGTATCTCCCTCATGCATAACTCTGTCCTTAACTGAATTTTGGGTTTTCTATTTACTATTTAGGTGATTTTGGTTTTTGTTTTTCGGTTAATGGACTTCCAAATGTGTTGGTTTGATCTGCACTGATGAGACATAAGTTGTCGAAATGGGCATATGCAGAAAATGAATTAACAGTAACTTCGGTATTTTGTTATTTGTTACATATTCTTTTTAACACTTCCGAAAGTAAGCATCAATTTTATTTTAGATTTGCATGTCAATGGGTTTGCCACATCTATTAATAATTCACATATTTCTCCCAGGAGCAGTCCTTGTACTTTTGTGATACACTTTTACGCTTATGTCTGGCATGTCTGACAATTCTTTTTAGTCAGAGAAAATATTTCATTCGTTTATTTATAAGTCATGACGTAATCGTTAAAGTCTTTTTCTTTTAGTTACATTTCTGAATTCTATTATGAATGACAGTTTTTTTATGCAATTATCTGCTTTTTAAATGTAACCTGATGATATTCTCAAAGTTTTTACTCCAAAAGAGTATGCCGTCTGCATTAGTGTGATATATGTTGTTTGTCATCGTGAAGTCACAGTGTAAGGCCTTAGATTATACGTTCAGTTTCATTTCAGTGTTGATATCGATACCATTTTGTTCAACAAGCAAATGAGTGCAAAGATTATCACGTAGGCAAAGTAATAAATCTAATGCGCCGTTTTATTTGCTACTTTTCCCATTTAATTCAAGAAGAAGTCCATAAAAGTTTCCCAAGAATGAAATTATATCAAATCATGTCGACATTTACAATTTATGGAATGACCAAATTACAGTTCTGACACTCGGCGTACCGGAAACATTCTGGAAATGTGGAAACGGTTGTTCAACAAGTTTAATATTCTATCAAATTATCTTATATTTTCTCATTAAAATTGCCTTGCTTTCAACAATTCTTAAAGTGTGCAGAATGGTTTGAAGAGCTTTATTTTCTCCTGAATAATTTTAAGATCTTACATGATTTCTTATTTGAATTTTAATTTACAGTTACATTAAAATCACAGTAGAACTTCTCATTCATATTTTCATTTAAAATTACAGCAGAATTTCATATCTGAAGTTTAATTCACAATAATCTTGACTTTATTCCATTGGCGGATCCAAGGGGGGGGGGAGGGTCCGGGGGTTGGAACCCCCTTTTTGGACAATCATGTATTTTTTAGTGAAAATCCTGATGTTTTACTTAGAAATACCCAAAAAATTTTCGCGCCTCCCTCCGCTCGCCGAATATTCCTTTCATTTTCAAATCGGAACCGACCCTTTTAAAATTTACTGGATCCGCGCCTGTATTCGTTTATTTCTTTCCTTTATTTTCTTCTTATTAAACACTTTTCAAAATCAAAAAGAAAAATTTGGGGGAGGGGGGTCAAAGCCTTTTTATGTATTCCATTTATTGAATGTTCTATAAACTGTCACGGAATACTTACTGGATGAGTGTCATTTGTATTCTGTGGAGATATTGTAAATCAATTATACAAAGGTCGCTACAGGAGTCTAATTCTAGTATGAATAATTAATTGTCCGTCGATTTTCTACAAAATTAGAACAGAATTGGAAGCTCTTCACACTTATCCTATTAAGTGTACAGATGTGAATGAAACTAATTGAATACCACAGTTATTTACTGACCAGCCTTTAATAATAATCATACGATCGTCTCCGTCTTACAAGTTCCAGTGGTTTTAACAAACTTCTCAGACTAAATTAAATTGAAAGCCGAATAATATTGGAAATAAGATCACAGTTCCATTGTCTAAATAATAAGACTGTTAGTAGCATTGTCTTTTAATCAATATTTATATGCATAGACCCAAAATTCAGACAGTTTACATATTGAACAACTAAATTTTATCAAATCCCCAAAAGCAAAATGCATACAAAGCATATTTATGTCAAATGAATTATCACTGCGCAAAAGGAAAATTGATCCAACAATAGTCAATATAGCAAATGTTGGCCGGTGTTTTTTTAATTTTCTTGTTAATTTTATTACAATTTACATCAAATTGAATAATATTCGAGGGTTCAGTGCAAAAATGTGCTGTATATAGCCTTTTTGTACTGAAACTCCTCGCGATGTATTTCGTGTAATTTTACTTTTTTCTTTATTTTGATTTTGTGGGTTTTTTGTGTTTTTTTATTTTTTGTTTTTGTTTTTTTTTTTTCTTGTTTTCGTTTCTGTTTTTGCTTTGTTTTGTTTTTGTTTTTTTTGTCTGTTTGTTTGTTTGTTTGTTTGTTTGTTTTGGGGTTTTTTTTTTTTTTTGTTTTTTGTTTTTGTTTGTACATGAAGATTTGACGAAAGCTTTTATTATCAACTGAAATGCCCTGGCTAGGTACTGAGGATTTCCTTAATGTAAAAGTAAAATATCGCGTCTGATCTTTATACGTGTATTAGAGGTTTGGGTACCTAGGTTTAAACCTACCGCTAGCTCTTGCTAGTGCCGGTACCAAGTCCAGCAATCCCGAGTTTCTATCGATGTCTAATTTTGTCTTTTTATGAAAAAGAAAGGAAATGGGGTAAATGTCAAGAAGACAACATCCCATATCCAGGTTATACAATAGCAATTATTAATAAGTTAAAAACGGACAGAGATTGTCTCTTTATTTTTTTTTCTTGTTCAGTTCCTTAGTAGATTGTGGCATGTGATTGTAATTTTCGGCCATTGTAGGTGTTTCCTGTTATCCTCTCTTTATTAATTCCTGATTTTGATAATCAATTATTGGCTTTTTCGCAGATGTTACCAAGAACGTCATAATAACTGGCATGTAAGCAATATATCTTTTCCGACAATCCAAACGAAAAACTGGCTACATTTCACGAAAATAATTGGTTTGCCTTTTTGCAATGCTTCACTGAGATAATTGGTAAAAAGTCCTACGAAATACTGTGGCTTCATTCCTTGTATGGAACTCGGATGATATTTGGCCTCATATTTCGATATTTTTGGTAATAAGTACTTCTTTTTGCTACTTTTGGATTTGATTCTAATGCTGCTGATGAGAGGTTGTTCCTTGGAACAAGTGTACTGCATAGCGAAATTTACTGTTTATTATGCAACTCGGTTATTTTTGTATTTTGAAACCACTGGGTCGATGTCATTACTGATGTACCAAAGGTCCCCGAGGTTTATTTACCAACCCAATAGTCATGAAAAATTTACCTTGCGTTTTATAGAAGTTTACTGTTTTTTATTAAAATTCTAACCCCTTCAAAATACTGAGGCTTCATTCCGGGTATGGTACTCGATGGATGTCCTTGGTACTGGATTTGGCCTCCTATTTCGATATTTTTGATAATGGGTACTTCTTTTTCGCCACTTTTGGATTATGTCTATCCATAATATTTGATTCTTATGCTGCTGATAAGAGGTTATTCCTTGAAACAAGTGTACAGCATAACGAAATTTACTGTTGATCATGCAACTCTGGTATTTTTGTATCTTGGAATTTATAGTTCAGACTCATTACGTTATCTGTATAAAAAGTGTATATCTATCTTAAAAAACTGAACAACAGTCATTAGATGAGGTTCAAACTTCAATGAGAGAACTAACGTGCCTAAAAGATCTCTCTAAAGGTGAAACACACTCGCAGAACGAATGCTGATAGGAATTACTCGGAGGTATTATCCACAAAAATCATACTTAAACTAACAAAGAGGCAGACGAAACATATTAACGGATTCGGACAGAGTTAGTTGAACATTTCAGCAACTTTAGGGAGCATCACAAAACAATAAAAATATAAAGCAATTTGATCAGGAATGGTAAAAATGACTTCCAAGGATACAACTTTCACAGGAAATATAAAACATGGAAAGACTATACTGAAGCAAACAGAAAAAGCTTGCAACCACCTTTTTTACATAAGATTATAAAATATCCACAAGCCTTGTGTTGGAAACAATATTAAATTGACTATCAGGACTATCGCATTATATAAGATTATAAGATTATTATATTAGCAGTTTGTAGCATATGGTAATATCCATACCTCATACAATAATATCATATTGGTAAATATATACATTGAATTATCTTGTTTACTTATTTATCACGTTGTAAATCAGAACATGATGCTACAGTATATATTTCAATAAAGAAAACAAAACTGTTTGCTCTATGCTCTATGAATTAAAACAGTGCGGATCTTATTCATTATTTATTTGTATTGTATACAATGTATGGATCTTATTCATTATATATTTGCATTGTATGTAATGTATGGATCTTATTCATTTTTAATATGCATTGTATGTAATGTAGTGTATATTTTGAATAAATATAGAATTNAAACAGTAACTGTAGAAACTGCATTTATCAAGATGTGCCTCGTTCCTGCAAATTTATGTTGTATTAAGTCACATATTAAAAAGAACAGGTTAAAGGACCCACTTGATATTTAGTCCGATTCAAAAAAAGGACTATACTCAATATGTATCGACGTATACCCTGTTACATATTGTAGCCCCTGCAGATCACTCTTTGACCCTTAAAAAGATTTATATTAAAATCGCAGGCAATTGTAGGGATTATTCAATTTATGTCTAAGATAAGTAAAATAAGGACTGAATCGGTAAAAAGCTAATTAATAATCAAAGAACCCGAAACATTATCTCGGCAGGTATGAAATTGATTAATGTCATATTTCCATAGATTCTCAGTTTCTAGCCATGTACAGGACATCCCTATGTCAGCTATAATACGTTTTATGACATTTCAGGACAAGTACCATCAATGTCCAGCTGACATTTTCTATTTACATTATTTCTGTATTGGGAATCAATTTGTTCTGTTTGAATTACCTGATAATTAATTTGAATACATCAATCGTGGAATATTAGATTGGTTGACTTGTAAACACATTATCAAAGCGAAAACTGGTGAAATCCCGATTACCGGTGAATCCTGGCCTGAAATCATAAAAATCCAGACATCCCGAGCTAAAAACATCTAATCCCGACATCCCAGAAAAGGCCGACCTTTTGTTCCGAAAAGTTACAGTTGCATTATAAAATTAATCGAGTCAGAACACCTGTGTACGTTGCCATGATTCAAACATCATCATGTCTCAAACTAAAAGCATTACCAAAAACTTATCAAAACGCATTTAGATAAATTATGCCTTAGTTCTGAATTATGTGTTTTTGCTTTCGTGCTTTGTGGCTGTATCATGTCTATGTTTTCCTTAATTCTCGTTTTTTACCATGTCTGCAAACCTTGATTTTTGTAATTACCACATCCCTTGCTTCTTCGGTTTCTACTGCCGTTGCTCCGAAGCTCGTTTCATTCTTGACACACAACATCAACAATTTAATGAGAAAATTATGTAATAGATCCATTGTTACTGTTATTGTCTATTAATTGAGTATTTACATGAAGAATTCGATGTAATGGTTTTCACAGAATTTCATCTAATGAGTGTTTTGATAATGCTAGAAAAAAGAAGGGAAACGGGGAATGTGTCAAAGAGACAACGACCCAAAGGGGAGTAACAACAACTCAAAGCCACCATAAGATCTTCAATGAACGGTGAGAAAACCCCACACCCAACGGTAGGTCAGAGTCGGCCCCTGAATAAAGAGTAATCAAGTTCAGCGAAATAAACATCATCCTAGACTCCTATAGACATAAAGTAAACTAACTAGAAAAAAGACAAGACACACAAAGGCTTAATAAATTTCCTGACTTAGGACAGGCGCAAACCTGCTGCGGCGGGGTTAAACTAGTTTTATTGGGCCCAAACCTTCCCCTAGCCAATGTGATAAATAAAAAACAATAGTAACAACAGTAAAATTCAGTAAGCAACAGGACTGAGTCAATTGTGAAAAATGAAACTGAAAGAACTAAATATACGGACATAAACATGGAATCACAAAAGACTACTAGCAATTAACTGACATGCCAGCTCCAGACCCATTACCAAACCACAAATAAAATTATGTACCCTAAGTATACAGCTTCCACCAAGATCGCTTCCCGTGAGGAGTTTAGCATAATGATTTCATACATATACCAGAATACATAAACAGAAAAGACACAAAAAGGCTTAACAAATTTCCGGACTTAGGACAGGCGCAAACCTGCTGCGGCGGGGTTAAACTAGTTTTATTGGGCCCAAACCTTCCCCCTACAGCCAATGTGATAAATCAAAAAACAATCGTAACAACAGTAAAATTCAGTTGGCAACAGGACTGAGTCAATTGTGAAAAATGGAACTGAAAGAACTAAATATATGGACATAAACATGAAATCACAAGAGACTACTAGCAGTAAACTGACATGCCAGCTCCAGACACATTACCAACTGACAAAGTAAGTTATGTACCCCCAGTATACAGCTTCCACCAAGATCCCTTCCTGTGAGGAGTTTAGGATAATGATTTCATGCATATACCGGAATACACAACCCGTGTCCATGCAATACAGATGTATGTTTACATTTAAGCTATTGGAATCCAGTGGTCAGATAATGGAAATGTGAAATGTTGATTTCACAGAACAGATGGAAACTTAGCAAATGTTTCCGTTGGTGATAAGATGTCAATTAAAAGAGTAGTATGCTGGTATCTAGTTTTTGTCACAAACAACAGGAGTAGAAAACAAAAGGTACAAAGGATTGGTAATTACAAAAATTGAAGTTCAAAGACATGGTCAAAACAAGAACACAAAAAACCCTGACGGACAGCTACCATACGAAGAAATGATAACACAACATTCAAAACAAAGGCAACGGCCACTGACAAATGCTTTATTTATTGTAATCAATCACCCCTTAAACTATTTCTTTGAAGATTTGCTCAACATAATGACCACGTCATTTATGTTGAAATTTATCTACAATGAATCTCCACTTTTTGTGCATATGTTAAATTGCCCATTTTGTAAATTTAAACTTTCAAAATGTACGCATCTGTGACTTGAAAGTAAAAGTTCTGAGGAATTGCCCAAATACAATGTAAAAGTAAAGTCTATTTGTTCATAACGACATTTATCTATTCAGAGGCGGTCTCGAATATGTTATTTTGACAGGGGGAAGAGGCCGTGCGATGATCATAAATTATTAAGTATGACTTAACTTTCGTTCATTCAAAAATAAACTACAATTTACTTATGTTACCATACCAAACACTCCTTATTTTTCTCAACACATTTGTTTAGCATGTTTAAAAGAAATTTAAATTTTTTTTCTTGACTTAAACCGTACGTCAACGCTTTATTTCACTTTGAGCTCTTGTCATCCGGAATCATTGCAGAAAGCAGGGGCTAACATTGCTACAGTCATATTCATCACTTGACCACTTGACATTCAGATTTGGTTATTTATAGGGAAGCGGACAGGTCGAACGGGAGTTGGTGCCAGCAGAAGGGATGAAAGAGGGAAGGAAAGTTAGGAAATAAGAGCTACAAAACGCAGAAATAAAAACACAACATTCAAAACCAATGCACTTACAGTGTGAACTCAAAATTAAACTGAGAGTGACTTCAGCTAGTACCACAAGATGTTGAGGCCCTCTTTTGCGGCTGTCAAGATGGAGGTTAAAAGCTTAAATACAGGTTTTGTAGGACATTTTTGCAGTCTCTGAACAAAATTTTTGTAGTATATTTAGATTTTAGATTTTAAAAAAAGTCATGCGATCCCTTATCTTTTAACTTTTTGGTGTACATATATTCTTTCAAATGATTTACTTCTCTTCTCATTTGTTTTGTATCCATTCCACTCTTTTCAAAATCGTCTGGTACTTTAATGTCGTTTCAGCCACTTCTTATTTTACCTTTTGTATGTCATAAGGTTCTCTTTTTGTATATCGTTTCTCCCATTTCCCTTACCATCATTTGTACGGTATTGCCACTGTTTTAGATCTACAGATTGTAGTCATTAGTTATCTTATGATCATAGGAGAGGTCTCTAGCTAGTTAAAATAAGTGCTATAAAAGTTTTAGTTTTTCTGTATGAATGTATAATATTTCACTGTTTTCTTGTTAACCTTTTCGGTTTTTTTTCTGCTGTTGAAGTTGTTGTTCAGCATGGCTTACCTTGATATACATTGTACATGGCTCAAAAAATAAGACCTTATCGATTTAATCTTGATCTCTATTTGCAACGCGAGAGTCAATTTGATTAAGTTTTCTTAAACAGAGTGGGTTCCTTGTCTGATTCGGTTATAACGATTACACCAGACAAAACTGCATTACCGAGTTCATCATTGGAATGTCCGAGGGCGTCATTACTTTGAGTGCTGATCTATAAAAATAACAATTAAGCTTCCAACTAAAGTACATCTTTTGTCAATGAATTGTGTTTGCATCTGTAAATCTGTAAATCGAATCATCAGTCTAAAAACTGATATTTTAAGTTCGATCATATAAACTGAATTGCAACAATATTGAACGAAATGTCAACATGGGCATAAATGAAAATTTGTTTCCCCTGTGTTTGCAAAAATATTTATCTTCGATGTGAATTAAGATAGTTACCACCTTTGTATAGAAGTAATGAGATTTTCCAAGAGGTGGTAGGACTTAATGAAAGGTTGACAATAAACAAGAAAAAAATAATAGGTTTATGTTGTTGATTTTAATATACAAGTAATAACAAATTTGGTGGGAAATATCTATCTTCTAGGTTATTCATAGGTTTTGTATAGAAATTTTTAAGTCTTGAAAATTTAGTGAAGGAGTAATGTAAATTTCTTTAAATTTTGTCCGAAATTCCTTGAAGGTACATGCTTTCTTACTATAACAAGAAATGTGGGTGCTCATGAGTTAAATATTTACATGTTATCATATGGAAGAATACAGAAGCGTCCGCATATCTGACTAAATGTCAGACATCAACGGTGGCAACTACCTTGGTAAGTTGAATTAAAGTAAAAAGATATCAGGAGATATCTTAAGGGGCTGAAAAATATAGTTACATGCTACAATCTATAGAGGAACTGTAAAAGATAACAGCAAATAAAAGACAAACGTAAATAAGATAGGAAATCCGGACAGCCGGACTTGTACAGGCACTAGCAAACGCCAGCAGTTGGGTTAAACTGGTTTCTTGGTACCAAAACCTCCCCATTTTTCTGTCCCCTTTCCCTATAATATGATAAAATTGTAATATACTCTTATGAACTATATGTTTGTTTGTTTGTCTTCGTCTCTTTGGGTTTTCTCTTTTCAGCATGTTCGTAGACTATGACTCAATGATAGTAAAATCTGACAACCGTGTAATAAAGGGAGTCGTCCACGTTATCAAATGATAAATGCACTTTTACTAGCCATTATTTCATATATTATCTCGGCCACTGACAAATGCTTTATTTATTGTAATCAATTACCCCTTGAACTATTTCTTTGAAGATTTGCCAGACATATTTCTAAGTTAGTGATGACCATGTCTTCAATGATAAGATTTATCTTCAATGTATCAGCGTACTAGAACGTTTAAATGTGCATGTTGTGTTTATATCTTGTAAATTTAAATTACAGAATATATTTGTTAGATATTTGGAACATTTCTTCTTTGATTCGCAGTAAACGAAACCTATAGAAAGCAACTTTAAGAATATAAAAAAAATGTTTAACTTTAATTTCTAAATCTGTTGCTATCGTACTTTATAAGTCAGTTTCTGATCAAATAACAAAGGTTTCTTTTTTAAAGCAGTCATTAGCACTGAGGAGAGGTAGTCCGGACAAAATATGAATATACATGTTCCTCAAACTAATTACAAAAAAAGTTTTTGTGTCATTTTATTTGAAATTGACTTCTAAGGCAGCGAGTATTTGATTTTTAAGGGGGAGGGGGGTTAAAGGGCAAGGAATGAATTCAAAAAAATTGCAGGATCAGAAATTTGGCAAAAAAACATCAGGACAGGGGGAATGTTGAAAAAAATAACCAGGATGACATTTATAAAGCAAAATTTCTGGCTAGGACCGAAAAAAAATGACAGGATTGCTTCGAGTGAGAAAAAAAACTGTCAGGCTAAAAGACTGAAAAAAATATCCAGGATTAAATGTGTCTTCTTTGAATCAAATGGTTGCTCCCTAAACATCTAATAGAAAGTCGCCGTCGATAAATCGACGGAAATTTTCTTAGTGGATTTTCACTTTTACAAGTTCTGATTTCTGATTTGTACGCTTAATAGACGGTATGTTAATAATCGGAAGGACACAACTATTCTTTGTATTGTTTGATATTGTTGGTTATATGTTCTACAATCCAAAGTGGTTAAAGTATATCTATCTGAATTGGAAATAGGCGTAAAAGTAAAGTCTAGTTAAAACGCAAATATTAGGAGTATTTATTCATAGACAGTAAAGATATGTAATTTATATTGACGGGATTAGAGGCCATATGATGGTCATAAATTATATGTATTCCAAAAATAAGAATGACTTAACTTTCGTTCAAATCGAAAATAAAGTACTAAAAGTTATCATATTAGACACTCCTTTCTTTCACTCGCGTAAGATATTTAATTTTTGATTGTGAGAAAATTCATAAAATTAAAACCATATACGTCAACACTTTATTCATTTAAAAATCATATTTTTGAATTAAACTTATATAGTTCTTTTGTATCATGAATCCAAAATAAGATCAAGCTGAGACGAATTCTGAAAATCATGTTTTATATCTGTTTAAAACGTTTAAGGTGATTTTTGATTTTGTTTTGTTTTATGTTTGCTGAAAATGTTTTCTTAAATATTCGGTTTTAAAAATGATTTACTTTTTCACTTACACTGAAATATATTTTCAAAGGATAAGGTGCGATAAGGGGTTGATTTGGCCCAAGATTCCGGTGAATTTTTAAGTTGCACTTCAAGATTTTCTCTCGTGTTCATTTTAAAGTTGAAATCCCATTTACAGAAAAAATACTAAAGTTAGAATCAATGACGTCACAATAGGTACAGTTCTGACGTCATGAAAAGGCTACTTTTGAGCATTTTCATTGAAATATACCGAATTTGGCAGATTTTCGAACAGTTTTCCTAACCGGAAATATCGAGCACATTTAAGTACCAATTAGATAATTTACCAACTTATTGGAACAAGTGAATTGAACCTCTCATATAAATATTTTTGAGGTTCTTGCATGTGCTCTATATTTTCTATACAGGAAAAAGTAGTCAAAGTTGTTCAAATTTGTCGTTTTTCGACAAATCTACAATTTGTCCCTTCTTCTACGCTCGAAAACTCAGTAATCATACATCAATATTTGAGAAGTATTACCGGTAACTGAAAAGACATACCCATAGTACATTTAAATGACAAAATTCTGTGAATTCAACCAAATTTATTTTTCAGGCCAATTAAGGCCCTTATCGCCCCTACTCCTTTGCAACATTCCGTTATTCAAATTTTGGAATTGTATCATATTAAAGCGGAAATTCACTAATTATTATTTTGAATTAAAAGTTCAAAACGACAAAGCTTCTAACGATGTTTTGTATATGAAAATATATTTAAGAAAACAAGGAATTGATTAGTGTCGGCTTAAAATGTGTATTATTTTTGCTATTATGCAGCCGAACATTGCTATTTTCAAGTTATGTGGCCATGAGGTGTGCGCAGTATCACAGAATACTACATGGGTCGTCATAAACTGTTTTATTCGATTTCTTATCACAGTTGGGGCTTAAAGGCGTTTTCGACCAACTTTTTGATCCTTAGCAAATGCACTTTTCCAATTCAGGAATATGTAGGCCATTGGCCTGTCCTTGTCTTGTTATAAAATTTTCGTTTCTTGATATTCGAGTTTTGGATGTAGTTTGTTTCCGTTGATTTATTAACTTTTTTTTTACTTTTAGGGCCATTTTGGGCTTGCTATATGGTGTGAGGTTCCTCGCTGTGTTGAAGACCGTACGGTGACCCGTAGATGCTTTGTTTTTAGTCGTTTTAACCTGGAGATGGGATGTTGTCGCCTTGACATTTTCTCCATTTTTTTCTTTTTCATAAGTTGTAGAAATAACTGTAAGCAGAAATTAACACAAATTATAATATTCTTACCACTTTGTGGACAACTGTCCTATTGGACTGCAAGTCCACGAGGTTATGTCTATCCCAGTCCTGATACATATTCATTTTATATTGAAAATAAAATAATAAGTTTTATTATACCTTACATAGTATATTTCATATAATACAATGTAATGAATAATTTTGATGTTTTTCAAAATTTACGACCAGAGTAGAACAATACATGTTGTTCCACCCGTGGAACATCACATGATGTTCTCCTCTCAACCGGAAGTTGTTCTTAATACGTTGTGTGTAAGAAAAAAAATATAATTTGTAGGTATTTTTGCAAAATGTATGGAACTTTGTATGAAATAATCATGCAGTTGCTTTGATTTAATGTTTATTTAAGTAATTAATGAAATATCCGCTGTTTTGCTCACACATGTCACGTGCATAGTCGCGCTCGTTTTGTTGTATATTTAGAAGTCAACTGTATTTTCCTTCACACATTTGATCAAGTTTGTTATTAGCCACATTTTAATAACTTAAATAATACACAGAAAGATCTTTAATAGATCTGATTATCTTACTCAAGATGTAAACAAAACCTTTGAGTAATAATTATAGTTGAAGTTCACTTCTATTATATTTTAGTTTCTGTATAATAAAACTAATCTTAATATTTTTGTTTCGGTTTCATAAAACTATTATTGCCTTCATATGTGGTGAACATCAAAACTAAAACCCTCGGGGAAAACAACTTCACTCGTGTAGACAACTTTTGATGTTCACCTTATATGAAGGCAATAATTTTATAATATACCCCTTGTAAATATTTTCCCAAATTTGACTTTGAACCTTTATGTTTTAACTCATCTCGCTACAGTTAGAGTGGGCTTCTGCCATATCACTTTGTGCCCGGCCGTCCACCCCCTGGTATGTCTGACATAAACATTACCATTTAAAAATCTCCTTTGCATCTTCTGGACCATTTGCACCAAACTTGGCCATTAAACATGTAATCATTGGGATTTTCCCACGTTTAAATGCGTTTCTCATGTTAATTCACCCTTTATCCAAGATGGCCGACAGCGGGAGCAAAGCTAAACACTGCATATTAAGAAATTCAGATATCTCCCCTGAAACCGCGGACCAACTGGAACAACTTGGCTTAAAGTGCCCTACAAAAATTTTTTTCAGGTTCAAAGTTTTTAGATGGCCGCCAGCGGGGAATATAGTTTATTCATATTCAAATTGGATCCTAAGAGAGCACTTTCAAGATCTCCTCTAAAAAACGCTTAGCCAATTTGAAACAAACTTGTCTACCAACGTTTTAATATATTCCCTTGCAAAAGAAGTTTATTTTTCAATCCTTTTTGCCATTTCCTTGGAATTCGATTGGATTATTTGTTGGAAACTCTTATATACAAGTCATACTCATAGGGCTACCATGCACTACTTTCATGCTATCTAACATCACGATACTTGTACCATTGACATGGAAACAAAGAATGTTCTTGTAGACACGCTCATGACACTAGTAGATATGAAATTAATACAGTTCGGCACGTGCTGCTACAATTAGGTTTTATATTTAATCGCGGGACATCAATAAAAATCGAAAGCGTGACAGGATTTATAGATTTCTAGCACTAATTTGTTCAAACTTCTTTTAAATGGGAAATAATAGGTTTAGGCCAATGAAGTAAGACTCGTAATATTTGTGACCTAGTCATTCTTGTTCACTGTTGGCTTTTTTTATCTTATGATTTTATCAATGTTTTATTTCAGTTTGGTGTGTTGAGGAAACGACAATAAGTAGAAGTCAAATTTGCAGCAATTTTAATGTTTTGTTTCTTTTTTTCTTTTTATTTTATTTCCACTTATGAAATATTTCTGTTGGTACACTGTAAAGACTCCTGCACAGTTGTCCATGTTGTCATATTATCTATATGTCAAATTAAGATACTGATATACAGAAAACTTACGAATCTAAATTATATATCTCCTTGAAAGATCTGCTAGAACAAATTCTTTCGTTCTTTTATGTCCTTTATGTTATGTGTTTTCGTTTAGTGCTTTTGAATTTGGTTTTTGTTGTTCATGTTTCCATTCTATCTTTACTGAAAAGAATCAAGTTGTAGCGGTCAACTCGAAATAACTGCCTTCCGGTATTTTGTTTATAGTTGCTACTTTACTGAGTTTGAGTGCAGGGGGAGTTACTTGATACAAACCTTCTAAATACAAAAATACCCAAGTTGCAAAATAAACAGTAAATTAAGTTATGCTGTACACGTGTCTCAAGGTGTTACCTCTCATCAGCAGCATTAAAATCAAATAACATGGAAAGCCAAAATCCACAAATAATCCAAAAAAAGTACTCATTACAAAAATATCAAAATAGGAAGCCAAATCCCGTACTTAGGAGATCAATAGAGTGCCATACAGGGAATGAAGCCGTAGTATATTCAAGGGGTTAGAATTTGGATAAAACAGTAAATTTCTATAAATCGCTAGGTAAATTTTCATATCAGACAAGTCTGACTATTGGACTGGTGAATATCCTCGAGGACCTCTGTTCCACCAGCAGTGTCATCGGTCCAATGGTTTCAAAATACAAAATACACAAGTTGCTAAACTGGATAATAAAATATAGGTATAACGCAATACGAAACTTTCTGAGCTAGAAAGTAAATTTATGATACAAAAACAAAACATTCATCATTGTGCGAAAAAAAAGTTAGATCACGGAGAATATCTAAGTTTCCACAATTGAACATGGGAATTCAGAATTGCATGCCTGTCTCTTTGAATAAATAGATGCCAATATACAAGCAACCCACAATGTCTACTAGGCCCTTCTGCTATACTGAAAAATATTTATACGAAAAATGGACGGATAATTACGATTGTCTCTGTCCAAATGTAGCATTAATATAAACTGAAAGAAGTTTTCTTTGAGAAACAATAACCCGTACAGTTATGTATTCAGAAGTAAATATAATATAAACCGAAAACAATATTTACACAACTCGGCAAGCAACAAAAATACAAAAACAAAAAAGGGAAAATAAACATGCAAGGAAGTGAGTTTATGTAATATTGTTCGACGTCCGAAGATTTCACTCATTCGAAAATGGTTAATTTTCTGTGTACAAAGATAATATTTTACTTTTCATTAATCACATATGAACACAGTTTGAAAGCACTTTAAAAATTTTGACATAATAAAAAAATTAAGTTAAACATTAATCCCGCCAGAATTTAGAAGCCTGCGAATCTATCATTTCTGCTGTCTAATTTGAGCTATAATTGTATGTTTGTTAATTACGCCTCCATGGGGAAAACAACAGATCACGCATCATGGATGTAGCGTTGTTCGACATTTAGCAATGAATGTCCCTCAAACTGTTGATAGGGACCGGCTTGAACTTACTATGAGGTATGAACAAAGCTCATTGTTGAAGGCCTCATGGTGACTTCAAGATGAAGAACAATATACAACAATAACAAAAGAGTTGTGACAAGGTGACCTAACTTTTCATCTGAAGTAGAATGCCTAGACAAGGCGCTTCTACAGACATTATAGTGATATATTGCTTGAAGAATTGTGACATCTGAAATCTGACTTTTACAAAATTTTATCCTAAGTCATTCATGCATGAAATATAGTTAAAAGTGGCCTCATTTTTAATAAAACATCAAGTGAAACATTTTTCGCCAACATTTAGAAGCCTGCGAATCTATTATTTCGTCAGTCTAATTTTATCTATATATGTGTAATTTCATGTTTGTTAATCACGCCTCCATGGGAAAAACAACAGATCATGCATCCATGGGAAAATTAACATCATGGATGTAGCGTTGTTCACATTTAGCAATGAATGTTGCTCAAACCGTTGCTAGGGGGCGGTCTTGAACTTACTATGAGGTATGAGCAAAGCTTATTGTTGAAGGCTTCATGGTGATTTCAAGATGAAGAATAATATATCATAATATAACAACAAAAGTGTTATTCCATTTCCTTGTTTTGGCCTAACAAGCTGACCTAACTTTTCATCTGAAGTTTCATGCCTTAACAAGACGCTTCTATCTGAAATCTGGCTTATCAGTCCCCTGTGGAAAATTTAAAGTTTCGGTAGGAAAAATAATTCTGATTCAAGATTTTTTTTTACTTAGTACTGGGATGATCGTTTCTTTTAACTGTCTAAGACCTTTCAATAACAATTGCTGTTGAGTTGCTATCGGACACTAACGCAATGGAAGGGGGGTTTCGGAGGCCATGAAACTGGTTTAACCCACCATTTCTTTTAAAATGCCTGTAACAGGTCAGGACTATTGCAGTTCACAATTTTCCGGTGGAAACTTGTGAACTGCAATGGTCTTTTTGTCTCTTGGACTTAGACTCTCAAAACTATTAATGCAATCTAGGTTCTCATGAAATACAAGTATGCTTTAGAAAGTTTGGTTTCATCCAATTGATTGAAATTGATGTTTTTATCGACCAAAGTTTATCGAAAATATTGACTGAGCGCAAAGATAAGCACGTAAGCAAAGGTTTTTTTTAGGTATATTTTTTTTAATTTTTTTACAGCTCTTCCTATCCTGGTTAAAGACGAAGTCAATAAAAGTTTCCAATGATGTATGTCGACATTTACAGTATATGCAATGACCAAGTGACAGTTCTGACAGTCGATGCATCTGAAACATACTGCAAGTGAGGAGACGGTTATTTAACAAAATTATTGTTAAATCATCCAATTATGTTAGAAAATTTAATTGTCCGTCGATTTTCCACAAAATTAGAACTAAATTATAACCTCTTCACTCAAAGTATCCTATTAAGTGGGCAGATGTGCAATGCAACATCTGGTCAGTTGATTGTTATGTAGTGACTACCCTTTGATAATAATCTCAAAAGCATTCGTAGAATTATTCATCTTATGATTGATTGATTGATTGATTAGTTAGAGTTTAACGTCCAATGAGCAATATTTCAGCTATATCAGGACGAGAACAAGTTAATCAATTCAGCTATATCAGGACGAGAACAAGTTATTCAAAATCTTGTAAGTAAAAGAAGAAGGAAACAAAGGCGGAAGGTACAATCGGGGCAACGACTTTTGATTGTCATTGGAAAAGGGGAGAAATGGATAGGGGCAGGAAATTTAGCCTTCTATACGACACCCAATGCGTCTGCTCTCTTTAGAGAAATATAGAAGGGGTCTTTATACTGCATAGAGCGTGGCGTTTCTCCACACAGTTTGGCTATAATGGTTCGCGGTCAGGCTTTTCGTATTATGACCTGACTACCCCGCAAAGACAGGGCATCCCCCTATCCACCACCTGGGGACGCGCCCGGCAGCTCTGTAGCCAAAGCCTCTGAAAATCGATTCAGGTGCCGGGTTCATCTTATGAGGAAAATAACCAATTCTCGGGTGGTTTTAGTAAACTTCTTAGACTAACTAAATGCTACTGACTACAGACTTACTAGTATTATCTAAATAATAAGTTTATGGATATACCAAAACAATGACACTTTTAACTTCTTAGACTAACTAAATGCTACTGACTACAGACTTACTAGTATTATCTAAATAATAAGTTTATGGATATACCAAAACAATGACACTTTTTGCGTCACTTTATTATAAACAACTTAATCAAATACTAGTACCCAAAAGCTATATGCATATATAGCCTATTTATATACGATCAAAAGTGTAAAATAAATTATTAATATGTAAAATAGGACAAATGATCCACCAATAGTCTTTAGGCATTACGCAGAATGTTAGACGGCGTTTATCCAGTTTCTTATTTTCTTAATTACAATTTACAATTTTTATAACTAAATGTACAAAACTTGCATTATTAGCAGTAAATTTTATTATGCCGTACACGAATTTCAAGAGGTAACCTCGCATCTTCTGCATTTGAATCAAATAATGAAAAGCCATCATACAAAAAAAAGTCAGAAAGAAGTGCTCATTACCAAAACTATCAAAGTAGGAAGCCAAATATAGTACTAAGGACATCCACGAAGTGCAATACACGGAATGAAGCCTCAGCATTATAAGTGGTTAAAATTTTGATTTGATAAAAATTACTTGATTATTTACTTATACTATAACTAATCCGAGATTCTGATTATCGCAAAATATTCAACGAATGATCGAATAACGCAGTAATTCACGAATGCGCGCAGCGCATGAGTGAATTACAGCGTTTTTCGATCATGAGTTGAATATTTTCGATAATCAGAA